>CAKAOH010026045.1:0-68572 GCA_916701665.1 Sebastiscus tertius | reverse complement strand
GAGGTTGCAAGGGGGGTGGAAGGGGAGTGGGGGGGTGAAACTCACAGCGTTTGATTTGTTGTGTTGCTAATGTGACACTGATTATACAGGTCAGAGTAAAACAAAGCGGTGAGACGCTGCAATGCTAATACAGACGCCGTGATAACAGGGTTGTCATCACACACACACACACACACTCAAACACAGATAGGCCGATATACCTTCATGTGAACGTATACACATGTACATCTACGTGTCCTTGTGAAACACGTGCAAAGACACACCAACACACTCATGACACACACATTCGCAGGTCATGGAAAAACGTCTCACAATGACTTCAGCAAACCACACTGAGCCGTTTTTTTTTTTTTTTTTGTTTTTGTAAGAGGTAGACTGTTGCCATGGAGAGAAGAGGTTAGTGAATTTGACCTATGCTATCATGCTAGCTTTGGTCCCGCAGCTGTAATTTCAAATGAGAGAAAAAAAAAATATGTTTCTCACTGAATTGATTTATCCCTATGTTTATGAGTAGATAAGTGCAGTGATGCTTAGATGGAGGGTTATTTTCATGGGGTGACTCTTTTGTGTGTATTGTGTTTATCTAGGCCACTGTTGATGTAGGGAGTACTGTAGCTCTTTTGCTTTCTTTGTGTTTGCGTGTGTGTGTGTTTTTTTTTTTTTTTTTCTGTATGCGCGGCTGTTGTGTTTGTGTGTGTGTGTACGCCAATCTCCACCGCAGGTAACGGCAAAGGCATGGGAGACATTGTGGTTTTATGAAGAGCGGTGCGTGATCAGACTGCCCTGCAGCAGTAACGAAATCAATCACAATAGGAATGGAAAAACTAAAAGTGACTAAATAACATACGGTTTGTTCTGATTTAGTCACCGCATAACCTGCTCTTCCATTTAAACTGAGCCAGTCTCGTGGCCTTGGTTCAGCTTGCACTACCTAGAAGAAAATAAAATGCATTTCTTTTAAGGCCCCGACGATACACCTATCTCCCAATTCAATACTATCACGATACCTGAGTGCCGATTTGATATAGTATTGCGATTCTGCAAGTAATGCAATTGATGCAATTCGATATTATGATTTATTGCGATTTTTGTTTACTTTTTTAACACTAGACTATGGGGAAAACATTTAATCATACACTTCTAGGGACTTTTACTTTGGAAACTATCTAGATTGATACAATAAAAATGTTTGATTTTCAGCATATATGTAGTCAGAGATGTCCTGAAGTCAAATTTATCAGTCACTGTCAGGCATTATTTATTAATTTCTTTCCAGTAACCCAAAAATATAAAGAATAAAGACATTTCCCTCACAATTTAGTGGCAATTTCTTTTTAATTTTAAGGGACATATAATGTTTTATACTTCTTGTTAATATAATCCAATCAATCTATTATTTCCATATATGTATTTTGTTTAAACAGTTCCCTTTGTTAACATCTTATTTTGAAACACGTGTATACTTCCACTGGTTTCATCAAGTCCGTCGCTAGCTCCGTTCTCTTTATACATCCATGGTCAGCTCCATCGAGGCCATTTGAATGCATTTAACATAAATGTCAGTATATGGGTGCTCTACAGTTTTAGCGTCAGTCGAGATGAGAGATGCCGGCTGGCTTGACTGCACGTTACCGCAATACGATAACGTTTCCTGGCCATGACAGAGTTAGCATGCAGCTTTAGCCGTGATGTCTAGCTCTGCTTTTCCTGCAATGTGTGAAACCCAACGTGTTTCCATACTTTATTGGATGTGTAGTGTTTACCACTTTGTATTTAAAATGTGAAGGTGCAGTTCGTATCCATGTGGAACCTCCGCTGTTTTCTGCTTTGTCGCTTCGACTCGCTGCGGTTTGTTTTAATGACGGATAGGAAATGCATATGACGTCACGTTACTCTACAACGATAAAAGTGGTAACTTCCTGCTACCTCCACATAGACTCAAGTGAAGCAAATATATTGATTCTGGTATTAAATAATCAATTTCAAAATCGTAAAAAAAAAAAAAAAAAAAGAATTGCGATACATAAGTGAATAATTTTTTTTCTACCCCTAATCTCTTATTACGTGCAGCATCAGCCAGTTTAACATCATTTTACACAATTAATCCTAAACAGAATGTGTGTGCAACATACGGAAGACGACAAGAGAGCAAATAGGGAGCCAAGATATGGTCGTCTGTCTGGCTTTTGGGGTAATTTGCCGAGGCGGGTGAGAATGTTGGTCGAGATGGGCGGCGACGTGTCAATCATGTGTCTGACAGGGCCTTGTATAGGTTGTCATGTTGCCCGGCAGCCGAGGCAGAGGAGCACACGGACCCGGGGGCCACGCAGGGGTCACCGTCTGCCCTAAACGGTCTCCTCGACAGCACGGGGGTGCAGATAGGCGAGGCGTTGCTCCGAGGAGGTCAGCCCAGGGGTGATTCAATTCTCTGTGTTTGGGCGTCGGGAGATTGTGTGCTCACCTCTGTCAACCCCTCCACATACAGGTCAGCAAAAATAAGATGGGAGACTCACAACAGCGGAGACGAGGGTCGACATGAGACAGAGAGTATAACCTGAATGTATGTATAATTCACCAAACAAGGTTGTGTCTCTTCCATCCTTTCTCCAGTCGTCTGCGCAGGCAATGTACTGGACACCAATGTGCCTCTTATAGTTCTCAGCTGACCCTTAAAGGCCCCAGTGGGGATACCGAGGGGGTGACTTTGCTCCTGCAGCCTGGGAGACTTCCATATTCATTGTTTCCCTTTTTTCCTCTCTTCATATACCTGTTATCTCTCTTTCATTGTCTGTCTGCACTTCTCTATTTTACTATGTACTCTCAATTTGTCTTTCAACTTTCCTCCCCAGGGACACTTCCAACCTTGCTCCTATATGCTGAGGGTGTTTACACAGGTCAGCGTTAGGTAGTGTGTGTGGCCCTGTCCTTATTGGGGTATAATACCAATCAATCATGTGCTAATTCTCTCAGGAATGTCAGCAAAGTGTGGACTGTGGAGGTGAAGGTTTTTGCAGCAGTGATCAGTTTGTGTTGAAGAGCTTGTTAAACATGTTGCACCTGCTAAAGGACACAGAAGTAGTAAGTCCTTCAACCCAGAATATTATGGGCATAAAATAACTATAATTGAGGACTTGCACACAACAAATGTGTGTGTCATATCACATCTTCACTCGTGGTGTTTGTGTGTGTTTGTGTGTGTGTGTGTGTGTGTGTGTGTGTGTGTCAGGAGAACGAGTGGGATCTACCATCTGGTAGTGAAGGCCAGTAGACCGTTGGAGCTGTGCTGCCCTACCCTTGTCAGTGGCAGCTGTGTGTGTGTGTGTGTGTGTGTGTGTGTCTGTTGCACATGTATGTGAATGTGTTTGCACAACATTATGTCTATGTGTGCGCGCGTGTGTGTGCTCACTATAATTATGACCGTCATGGGTGTCACAGTACGATCAGACCAGTAGCGGTCATCATGTGTTGACACATCTAGTTCCCGTTCCTGCCTTGTGTGGTTCTGCAACAGCGAACCTCTGACTGACTCGTACAGTAATGGCTGTGGAGCGGCCGTAACTTGATGTTTTGATGTTTCGCTTGTGTCTAGTGCTCAGTTTTCTGATTTAATTAATTTAATCTCTGGCTGCAACTAACGATTATTTTCATGTTTGCTTAATCTAAGAATATTTACTTGATTAATCAATTCATCATGTGGTCTTTAAAATGTAAGACAATAGCAATATGGCCGCATCTAAGGGGACGTCAAATTGCTTTTGTCCAACCACTAGTCCGAAACCTAAAGATATTCTGTTTAGGATCACATCAGGCAAAGAAAAGCAACAAAACAATGAATCAATTATCAAAACAGCTGTCAATTAATTTAAATTTCTCATTAATTAATCGACTAACTGTTTCTGCGGCACAAACCCGATCACAGATTTAGCCTTGTTTAAGTGAATAACGTGAGGATTAGTAGATAAATCTACTAGTTGATGGACAGAAAAACAACTATTTTGATAATGAATTCATTATTCAAGTCATTTTCGAAGCGAAACATATTTTTATATCATTGTTACGGGAATATCTTTTATATCAGTTTTTTGATATATTTGAATATGTCACCTTTTTAGGAAATTTTAATAGACATTTTTCTCGACATTTTGTCGACATTTTGTGGACTGAGTGATTCGTCAATGGAGAAATTAATTAGTTATGTGCATCCCTAGTGAGGATTGCCCTTTTCCATGAGGTACTGGATTATATGACTGATGTATGAGCAGTGACCACAAATTAAATGTGTCCCTGACACCAACTTGTGACTTGAAAAAGTTAGCCAATGGTTAAATTGAGCCAGGGAAAAAAAAAATCAAGGCTATGATGAGCAGACTGCCCCACATTTATATGATTTCTTTTCATTTCAGTAAAAATCAACATACAGACGTTCTTATTTTGTAGTTGTGAGCAGGGACACTTTGGAAAACCGTGGGTGCAGTATGAGCCCCTGTACTCTGGGTTTGATTTTCCCAACAAACCTCATAACCACAATGCCACTGGACGGCCAACTCTGTGTCGGAGCTTCCATGAACACACCACCAAGGAAGATTCAAGGATGTCCCCACTTGCAGTAACATTTTAAATTAAGTAAGGGATAATGTACAGCGAGCCGGTCATTGTTATGAAAGAAACCACGACAAGTCGCACGTCAGGGCCTCTCATCGCACTGAAGGGGTTTCTTTCACATTATCCCGCTTATTACACGGCTACTTACATAAGAAATTAATAATTTGACACAAAAACGACATGAGAACTGCGCCCATAGCAACGGTCTGCTATACATAGCAACGGTCTGCTATAAAGAATTAACAGACCGTGGAACTCCGTGATTGACCAATCAGAATCGAGCATACAACACAGCTGTGTAAAAAGCAGATTAAATGTTTACTTGTTGTATTTTAAGATGAGTAAAATGAAGCAAAAGACACATGTTCTTGGCATGAGTTGGGGAAATGTTCCTGGGTCATTAGATTTGAAAATAAATACTCTAAATCCAGCACACCAATCACCTGTTACTTTTGACTGCACAATTTCTATTTCAGTCGAGCATCCTTCACATAAAGAAGAAATGATGATTCGATTTCAACACTTGGCTTAAAATGTACAAAACAAACGATTTGGATTTGTTAATGCGGTAATAATATGAGTTTTTCACAATCCTAGCTTGTTCCCAGTTTGAGGCATTTGCCAACTTTTCAAATATAACTGAACCCGCTAAGTGTCTCTTCTTCCCCTTCATCTCTTCTTGTTCATTCTACCCCTCCTCTGCTCCCCCCTCACTCCAATCCCAAGGGCAAGCCAAAGGCTGACAGCTTTGTTTGTGTTCTCCACTAAGTGATTTTTAATCAACTGGTCTGCATGAGTCCTCCCAAGGGCCGGAGCAGCAGAGGCTGTGAGAGATTGAGCTGAGGGTTGGTGGATGCCTGGCGGGAGATAGTGGAGGTGAGAAGAGCAGCACACTACGTCCGCAGTAAGCCGGCTAATTTTGAAAACGCTATTTGTGTAAAAAACAAACGACTATGTGTCCACATTAGCGTTTTCAGGTTGATGTTGTCTGGAGCTCTGTCCATTCAAGTGCCTAAACAATAAGAAAAAGACCAAATCGCTTCCCTTTTCTGACAGCAAACAACAAAACTGCTGACGTGATCACCCACACTTTTTTTTTTATTCAACCCAACAAATGATTTAATTGTTCTTATTTACATATTTTTCTGTTCTGCCCTATACACACACTCTCTAGACAGCGGATTATCTTTGAGGTTTCTACAGGAAGCAATTGTGAAACTGCGAAAACGGTATTAGACAACAAATTCAATTGTGATTACAAATCAGAAAAAGAAAATATACCGCTTAGTTAGACCAAAGTTATTGTATCGGCCAATATTCGCTCTAAATAGTTTGATTGGTGGGCTCTATAAAGGACGATCAGAAGAGACGATCAGATGATGCATCAATTCTGAAATGAAATGCTTTTAATACTCATTTGCCTGCTTTCTCTCCTGCTCTTTAATTTGCTCTGAAAGCGACACAGCTGGACACACGTGGGCCCAGCGGTAGTTTCACTGTCTGTCTGATCTATTTTTTCCACAAGCTTGGAGTGAATCCGGCAAGAAAACACACTGGTGATCTATTAAAACAATACAGACTTAAAGGATATATTCTATATAAATGATAAAATAAGCATTCCACGCTTGCCTCCTCTTTTGATCTTCCTGCCCCGAGAGAGACGAGCAGACACACACACCGGTCATAATATCTGGTGATAAGAATTTCCTCTAAGCACTATTTGAATTGTATTAAAATAATGGGGAGAAATTTCCATATATCCTTCTATAAATTAATCTTCATAGGGAGAGCAAACCCTTTTTTTTTTTTTTTTTTTTTTTTTTACCGCTGTGAAAATTTTATTTTTGAAAGGCTAAACACCAACAAATATGGATTGAAGCAGAATATTTTGTGACATAAAAACATGTTGTGAATTATAGAAATGCTATGCAGCCACCACTGGAATGTAATTCTACAAATAGTATAGCCAAATATTCACTACTGAGCCTGTTTGTAACCGGTACCAACAACGTTATCTTTAGTTTGTGTTTGTGTGTGTATGCCGAGACTATCCCAACGCATTCTGTGAAACACGAGAGCAGAGCGGTGCGCCGCTACAGAATAAGTATAGGGGAAAACTTGGATACCTGTTGCTGCTTCTGTGGACATTTTACACTACTGAATTAATAGTTGGATTGGATGTCAATAACATTATCGTTAAACTCCACAATACTCAATGAACGCTGGTTTGCGGCATGCATATTGAGTGCCGTACTCAACTGTTGGTTAGGTTAGTTTCTAATTACGGCAAATAACATTAGCGCTGGCAACTAACGTTAACGTTTGCTGTCGTTAATGTTATGGTGGCCGAGGAAGCTGCAGCAATCACAAGGTAGCCACGCCCTAAAGCATATCCTGCTTTATCGTATATTTTGCTCTAAATGGGACCATAATTTCCTAATTGAACATTCACTTCTCAGACCCCGGAGTTGCCCACTGGTCGAATCACAATTTTCCAACTGCAAAGTCTTCTTACAAAATCAACATAATTACAGCTTAATGACAACACCTGTATTGTGTTGTCAGCTGTAGTAACATTTAAATGAGTCATCACAGAGAGAGTTGGAGGCCACAGGAAGTTCTTAACAAAAACTTCTTGGTGTTACACAATCTGTGCAGGCTTATTGGGGATGCACCGATCTGAGTTAGGGATGCTCCGATAGCGATACCTGGGCTTTGTGTGTCGGCCGATACCGAGTACCGATTAGATACCAGTGTTTAATTAACAAGCTGTATGCCTCACTGTGTAAAAGTGACTGGGATCATTCTTTTATGTGTAAGGCAACAACAGGCTTGACTTAAACATCGCTTTGCTAACTTTATAAAACAAAATGTAACAAATAAGCGTAAAATGCAGCAACAAATTGGTCAAAATGTAAACAGGAATTAAAATGCCAGTGTATAATATATATAGTATATAAACGTAGAATTGATTTGAATAGATCGTCCGCATTGTCACTGATATCCGATCCAGCTATTTGAGTCAGCATTGGCCCGATATCAGATCCGGTATTGGTATCGGTGCATCCCTAAGGCTTAAGTTATCGTTTCTGAAAAGCTCAGTTTTTTCCCGTTCATATTAATGAACCATTTTAATATTTATCCTGTCTGGGGACTGTTTTTGAAAAGCTTAGATTTTGAGGAGAAAAACTGCAGCTTAGTGTGAATTTAAGGGGAGAAATGCGTTTTTAAATGTATCTGTCTTAGTGTGGACGTAGATAAAGTACTGAAGGGTGATAGTGGAGGCTGGTGCAGGCCTGGGACAAACAGGTGGTGCTTTAGAAAATCAGCAAAGTTGAATTGGATTCATTTATTTCCAGTGTTTTTTTTTTTTTCAGTATTACAGTCTTTTCTATTGACAGGGCTGCCAACTTTTCAATTCAGTTTGGAGTGAGATAGTAAAATGACTTCCTATTTTACATGGTCACTCGTAGTCAGGGACATCCTGAACAGGACCACATTGAACATTTCAGTAAACCTGTAAGAGTTTGACATGGGGACATTTTCATTTGTAACAATGTATTTTGAGGTGGTTTTTCATTAAATTTAAAAAAAAAAAAAAAAGTGTACTCTGAAATAACTTCAAATTTGACTTTGTCATAGTCAGGGTCATTCTGAAGAGGACTCCATTGACAGTGTCAGCAAATCTATTAATGATTTTTTTTATGACAGTTCAAATATGAGGAAATTATGAATGTTATAATGTAATTTGAGCTAACTTTCCCTTAAATGTTCTCCAAAACTGTACAGTATAATATCTTGAAATTGTACATTGTCATAGTCAGGGACACTCTGAACATGACTCTATTGGAAATTTCAGCAAAGCTCTGAAGGAAAACATTTATTTTAATAATTCATGAGAGTTTAAAAATGAAAACATTTTCAATGTGTTACAATATTATTTGAGCTGACTTTCCCTGTTCAGTAATGTGTGGTAAAATGACTTATGGTCATAGTCAGGAATGTTTTGAGCATAAAATGAGCATAAAATGAGCATGAAATTATTGCTGCAATGGTATAAGGTACATCAAAATCAAAATGACGGCTCACTTGACCGCAGTGTTTTAGGGTGCTGCTGCTCTGTCTTGTCTGTCCGTGAGCTGTCAGTGTCTTTTTTTTCATGCTGCAACGTTGGCAGCCCTGCTATGGGGGACACTGAAGAGCGAAAATGCACATTTAGACTTTTCTAACTTCCTATAAATAGTCCTGTCCCAGTTAGAGTTGGGCCATGACATTATATCAACTTGTTGTTTTTGTTATACTGTTTTGATTGAGTTAGATATCCCTTTAAACCTGCAATAGGCAGAATATTTTTGGCATCATTGGACAAAAATTCCATAATAACATTTCAGCATATTGTAGTTCAAGTGTTCTGAGAGAAAACTAGATTTCTGCACCTCCTCATGGCTCTGTTTTCAGGCTTCAGAAAATCTAGCCCGTGACAGAAGACTTTGTACAATCACAGGTAATTTCAGAGAGAGAACGTTCCTATTGGCTGTTCAGTCAACGGAGTCAGCTGTAAATCGCTCGCAAACTCCGATCAAAAGGTCAAACTAGGCAGCGCTGATCAAATATGAATCAATATTTTTTTAATGTAATGCAATTTAATGTAATCAGCGCTGCCTAGTTTGACCGTTTGATCGGAGTTCGTGAGTGATTGACAGCTGCTCAGAGACGGCAGGCTGATTGGTTGGAGGACGGAGGACACAGAGGCACGTGATTTTTTTTCAGTTTGCCTGTCTCATGCACTACTGCCAGGATATAGCCTCCGTTTTATAAATATAACCTTTTTAATCATATTTGCTCCAATTCTACCTACTGCTGCTTTAATATCTCTGCGTGTATGAGGTCATTGCAGGAGATTTAGCAAATCAATGATCGGATTAGTCAGGTATTAGCTGAAAACAGACATTTACATCTGAAAATGGAGTATGTCATAATATATATGGCTAATAGTGATATAAAATGATTTTATCCACATTACTATCCCCTTGTCACAGTCATGGAAATGTCAGTTTAAAGTTTATTATATGGAGGTTTCCCTGCCACTCAGATGACATTTTAAACCACGTGGTGCGGTATAATGGTGAAGCGAGTGTGTACTGATGGATTGCCGTCTGGCGGCTGTCAAAGTGGAGGCGTTGAGTCTATGATGCTACTTATTAGGAGATGGGATTAGTCTACAGATTATTTATGTTGTTATTTATGTGGTAATCCACAGACAGAGCGGCGACAGAGATTCTCACTTTATCAAAACATACAGCCATCAAATGCATCTACGTGCAACATAACGCATTCAGCCCCCTCTCTCTCTCACACACAGCTCT
The DNA here is from genome assembly GCA_916701665.1 of Sebastiscus tertius. Lineage (NCBI taxonomy): Eukaryota > Metazoa > Chordata > Actinopteri > Perciformes > Sebastidae > Sebastiscus > Sebastiscus tertius. The sequence continues at coordinate 58,604 of CAKAOH010026045.1, read as the reverse complement.
CTTTCCTGAGAGGCTGAAGGAGACTGATGGAGAAAATGGAGAAAACACAAGTTGAGGGATATATAGCAGGCATTTATGACTGGATCCGTTCCCCTGTACTTGTTTTGCTTCATAGCTACAACAGTGTCATTTAAAGCACTTAAAGTTCAGGTGTAAAAATATCATGTTACAAGCCCTGTAGCAAGTTAGAGTGGGGAGAAATGACAACGTGGATGAATCAGTTAGCTCCCGCACGGAGCGAAAGAGAAAAAGAGAGTTCTGTGTTCAGTGTTTTACCTCTCCTTATTTTATTCAATCCACTCTGAATGGTGGGTTACTAGTAGCCATAAGAGCTGTACTTGTGTTTTCCCATTGTTAAACAACCTTCAGGGAGAATGGCAGTACTACCTATATAACCAATCAGGCCTTCGAGTTGGAGGTAGAGACGAGAGATGATGGGGAGGCTGCATCTGTAAAAACACGAGATGTTGAAATATGATTCCTTCCTCGCTTTCTCACCTCCTCTTTTCGAAATAAGTCAAACTTTTGCTTCCTTTTCATGACTGGATTTGTCCAGTGATCGCATCACGGAGTACCAGTTGCTCACATTTGGACAGGCAGAAATGAGATTAGTCTTCCTCACTGGCTCAACTTTAGCACCTACGATGCGCACTGAATGCATCCAGCATCCTATACACACACGCACACACAGACTCGCTCAGCTGTTTGCTATCCCAAACGTCTGGTCTCGTTCCCTCTTTCTGCTCTGCAGAAGCAGCTGCGGAGGAGCAGAGATAACTCTTAACTTTGTTTTGACACTTTTGATTAAGGACCATTGAAGGAACACCTGTATGGCGGGAGGGAACAATGCGCCGAGCCCGTAGAGAGATTGATTTTGTGCATTAGAGAAGCAGCCTTTGTCTAAAGCCACGAGGCCCTTTGTTATGCTAACCAGCCGTGGAAGATTTCCAATTCAATTTCACCTGAACGCTGGTCAGCAGCACGCTCCATTGTATGGCGTCCCTCGGGCCCCGGCAGCCCCCCCACCACCACCACCGCTGCCACCGCTGCCTCTCCCCTGTCGTCTCTCAAACTGCAATTTAGCCGCTGAGGAGGGTGTGTGTGTGTTGGGGTGTGTGTGCTGGGGGGGGGGGGGAGCTGTGGCCTAGATTGACAGCCGCCTGGATACTCTTGCCACAATATTCACTGCATCCCGTCCTTGTGTGTGCAGTGGGCCGCGGAGAGGATCACAGTGAAATGAGATGATATTAATTATCCTAATCCTGATAGCTCTCTCTGGAACTCTGCTTCCACTCATCAGTCTCAGGAGAGGACTTGGATGGTCAGACAGAGAGAATGTCAGAGAAATGAAATGAAAGCCGACAAATTCAGCAGAGAATACTCTCAACAAAAACACTGCTCACTGAATAAGGTAGATTTGCTGCTCTGTCTGTCTTTCGCTTTTCTTTTCATGATTTCATGGTCGCTTAATTGCCCTTCTATTTCCAATATTCCGCTCTCATCTGGTAATTGAGAGTTCTTTTTTGGCTCATTGAATATCTTCATTTAAAAAAAAAACAACAACCTGTAAGAATAAAAAATAGTATAAAAAATATCTAATTTCTTTTTTTTTTAATTCATAATTTTATTTGTCTTTTCAAACAAAATGGAAATTATTTATTTAATTATTTAATTAACTTTTATTTAACCAGGAGTAAAAACTCATTGAGATTAAAAATCTCTTTTCCAAGAGCCAAGATAGGCGCCAGCACAGTTACACTGTTGCAGACATTAAACAAATAATTTAAAAACGAAGACAAAGGGCAAATTACAGAATCATAAGGTATAAAAAAACATTCAACAGCATTCAAAACATCTGCAGCCAGATGTGCTTGCTTCCAAGTCTTTCAGAAGCACTTTAAAGACATTGAGTGAGACCAGCTCTCGAAGATTCAGGTCATTTTGTAATTGATTCCAAGACAAGGGAGCAACATACTTGAATGCCCTTTTTCAGAGCTAGCGACAGACTTGACAAAGTTAGAGGAAGTATACACGTGTGACTATGTCCGGTTTTCAAAATAAGTTGTTAACAAAGGGAACTGTATGTACAAAATACATATATGGAAATAAGATTGATTGGATTATATTCACCAGAAGTATAAAACATTACATGTCCCTTAAACATTTTAAAAATTAAAAAGAAAATACCACTAATTTGTGAGAGAAATGTCTTCAATCTTTGATATCTAGGTTACTGGAAAAACATTAATAAATAATGCCTGACAGTGACTGATAAATTAGACTTCAGGACTCCTCTGACTACATACATGCTGAAAATCAAACATTTTAATCTAGATGTTTTTCAAATTAAAAGTAAAAGTGTATGATTCAACTTTTTCCCCATGGTCTAGTGTTAAAAAGTTAACAAAAATTGCAATAAATCATAATATCGATTCGCAATACTTGTAGAATCAGCGATAGGCGTATCGTCCCAGCCCTAGTTAACCTGATTAAGTCCTGGGAGCAAAGACAGTAACTTCCAGTACTTTTTTGAAGGATGCAGATCCATAGGTAAGATGGAAGCAGACCAAGAATAGCCTTATAAATGATAATATGCCAGTGTTTCAGTCTACAGGTGGACAAGGCAGACCATCCTACCCGAGCATACGAAGAACAATGGTGCGTAAGGGCTTTAAAATTCATAATAAATCTCAGTGCTCCATAGTAGACAGCATCCAGAGTCCAAAGTCTCACGGCAGTTCGTAAAATACTCACGAAATGTAATCTATTTGATTCATGTACATAGACACAAATTTCTCTTTTTTTTTTGTGATGCTCAGCACAACTTTCAACAACACGTGACGCAGGTGTCGATTTCCGCTCCAGTCTTTTCAAAATAAAACTACTTAGTTAGGATAAGGAAAAGATTGACTTGGTTAGGCTTAGGCAACAAAACTGCTTAGTTAGCTTTAGAAAAAGATTATGGTTTGGGTTGAAATAACTCTGGAAGTGCAGTAACTCAAGTAGGAAAGTTTCGTGGCAAATAAATCAACTTTGACTTGTGGTTTCACACGGAACACGAACACAACACCGGTCTCCTGTGTTTTTTGACCCACCCATCCACCCCGACTTCCTACCTACACCGCGTTTCATGCTGACCATCACAAAACAATATGAAATTTGTGTCTATGTACACAAATTTATACATTCAATTTCGTGAATATTTCACGAACATCTGTGCGACTGTGCTGCTATATAACATCGTCGTACTCCAGCACAGATATAAAGGTGGCAGCGATGAGTCTCTGTTTGGCCTCGAAGGAAAAGCAAGACTTGTTTTCTAAAATAAATAATGATAATAAAAAAGACTTTCCTCTACTTTGACTAAGTAAAACATTCACCCTCTCATGCACAACAATGAAATGATTATTTATATATTGCCAAATTTATTTTCTGATAAAACTACAGGAGGAGCCTTTTTTTTAATTGAATATCTCTGCAATAGAGCCCATGATAATTGAACCAGAGGGGAGAGGCAGGCTGCATGAATAGGCCTGTATTACATAGAGATTTGTATTAAGATCAAGCCTCTACAGTGATGAAATAACACAATGCTCAGCTGCAACCATTTACTCGGATACATGCATTAAGAGAAACTTCTTAACTCACTCATTATGCTTGATGATTGTATTATTTTAGTGGTGTCACACTCCAGTGGGCTGGATTTGATAACATGACTCTCAGAGCTTGCAGTCATTAATTAGTTTTTTCTTCTTCTATCATGAAAGAAGCTGCTTTGGTTTTGAAGAGTGAAATGCAACTTAAAGATTCTTTCAAGTCCTTTCTGAAGTTTCAGTTAACACGTCCGTGAGAGAGTAGCGTGTATACGTACTGATGATACCTCCTGCCTCCTGTGTCTGTTCTGTATTTGAGTGCATTGTACACAGTAGGGAGTCTCCTGTGCAGAATTTCTTTGTAATAACCATTCATATTCCGGCAATCAAATACAGCGTTGTTTGTACAGTTTTATTTCACCACGTTTTCAAATTAATTGATTTATCTGTGCGTTTGCATGGTTGTTTTCGATTCTGATAGTTCTTTGTTCCGTAATGCGGCACATCAGCACAAATGTGTGCACAGAAAGGCCTAATCCTGGCCTGAAGTGGAGGTACAGTATATTTAGAGCGTTTTTGATTGTGAAGGTTGTTATTATTGAATTTGAGTGACGATCACGGTCGTTTGATCATGAATCAATGCCTCGCTGTTCGTCGCGATGCGCTCGAGGGGGGACGCGGAAGTGTAGAAATTGTTTCATGGGGCATTTTGTGTTTCTTGATCTTTGAGGGGCTCTTGTCTTCTCTCTTGAGCTCGCCCTGTAGCCTGATGAGACCCCTGCAGGCACCAACCTCCCCCCCCCGCTCACCCTTTCACTTACTCACTCACGCCCTGAAACCACTGCACCAGACGAAGTGAAGTGAGGAGAATAGCTGTTTACCCCTTGCGCCTGAGGTATCAGTGCCAGCATAGAGTGGCACATCTTCTCCCTCCCACCCCCCCACCCTTCAATAGGCTTGTGAAGTGTGAAGTATATTTTTGTTCTCGTGTTTTTACACCAATTTTAATTCCACAGCTGCATATCTGAGAAGCAGGATTTCCTTGGTTAGCTTCCCAGATTTTCTTTCTCTCCATCTTGCTATTTTCCCTCCCTTCTATCCTCCCTCTCCCTCACCCACCCCGTCTCCTTCTCCTAGCCCTACAATCCCTAACCTCTCTGTGTCTGTCCCCCCACCTCCCCCCCGCCCCGCTCGCTTCACAACACCCCCCACCCCCTTCCGTTGCCTGGGGGCTGATTATTTTAGTGGAAATACCGCCATCGTGTACCGCTGCCAGATTCTGCCAGCCCAAGCCTCTGCCACCCCGCCCCTCCCTCCCCGCCCCCATACCCACATCCCTCCACTTAGAATAACCAATCTGATGATGTGACAGTTTCTTTCTCCCCGTAGAAAATCTGCCTCTAACCCTTTTTCTCTCCCTCTTGCGTTTTGGATTCCAGCGTTGTTTGACATGTTATGGAAGGGTTTCAGCTTCCCACCTCCGCAATCCTCATTCTATCCCAGGGAAGCGGTTGGCATGGGAATCTAATACTTGGCAAAGTGGGCAAGGAAGGAGGTGGTGATGGAGGGGTGGGGGTGATTTAAAAAAAAAAAAAAAATCTTTCTAACACACTGAATTTCTGTGTAGTTTTTCCTCACTCAAATATCCTCTTCGTTTCCAGCCACGCGTTTTGATTTAAACTTTGATTTCCTTGTTGTCGCGCAACTTCACACCAAGTTAAAAAAGTAAATATAGAGTATGTTGTGAGTGATTATTTCTATGTCTCCGAGTGCATGCGTTCATCTGTTTGCTTGTGTGTCATCATGTAACTATGCCAATGGTCTTTGGTTCTTAGGTCGATGGTCATTGGTTGCCATGGCGCTGGCAAGGAGGAGAAATCAGGTCCGGTTACAAAGCTTTGATGAGAGAGACATGAAAGCCTCTTTCTTCATAATACCAAGATGAACCATAAGAGTTGTAACTTGGATGTAGCCGTCGGTTTTGCAGACGTGAGGCTAAAGCGAAGTCTGAAGGGCTCGCCCTGATGTCAATCACGCACTTAACGCCAGATTCAAAATGCATCTTTAAAAAAATTTCACTTTGCCAACCGGTGCGATGGTGGTTCGCGAACTAATTTTTTGTCATCATCTGTCATCAGCTTCATTGTCATGCAATCATATAGTTAGATATTTGCCAATTATGATTCACTTCTGTTGGTTTAAGGTATTTTAGGCACAGGGGAAGCCTGGAAGAGGTTAATCAACGCTCTCTTGTTACATTGTCTCAGTTAATGTATTGCCCAAAAGTGCTCTCTCTCTCCCTCCCTCTCTCTCTCCCTCTCTCTCCCTCTCTCTGTCTGTTTTTCACAATGGCTCAGCCTTGGTGGGATCTGGCCGCCTACAGATAACTGCAGTCTTTGTGCAACCCATTCTAAGCAGATACATACTGTACCATTCAGACAGGGTTAGGTTATTTATTTGTCCATTCTGATCATTTACATGCATTTCCATCATACGTCCGTGAACTGATATGTTTATTCAGTCGCAAATCCGTATGGTTTTTGCATGCCACACAATGCACATAAAAAGCGATCACACAGAGGCTGCAAATGTAAAATAGTGGTAATTTAATCTTGTATCAATCAATGTCCAATCTGCAAAATGCAAATGGGACACATATGCAAGGAGATGGGTGTAGATAGCCTCCGCGTCTACACCGAGTTGTTTATCAATGTGCGGTTCCTCTCGGCATGCAGAGCAGCCCGGCAGGCCCCCAGTGTGAGGCTGAGCAGGCAGAGCTGTCATTGTTTAACGCCTCCCCTGATTAGTTTACTCTCGCCTGATTAGAAATTAATTAAAATGATGACACAGATCCCAGCAGAGGAGAGGGAGGAGGTGGAGGTGGAGGAAAATGAGGGATATGCGCTGAGGGGGGGGTGGGGGGGGGAGTAAATGTGGGGACGAGGTGAAAAGAGGGTTAGTGGTTTGTTGGTGACGTCCATTGGGAAGGGGTGATGTTAAGTCAGGGAGCTTTTAGCAGGAGAGTGTGCAGTAGGAGGAGGGGGGGTGGGGGGGGTTGGTGTGGAGTGTGTGGCAGGCATGAGGGGTAAGTGTTTCGGGGCAGCGGGGGGTGGCGTGCAGGGAGTGGTGCTCTGGCGGGGGACAAACATGGCTTAATGAGTGACTCTTGTCGCAATCAGAACATCGTTTCCTCATGCATTCTAATGAGCTGGATGTTGCGGAGGAGATCGGTTCGCACTCTAATTTATTCAATATATTTTGTGTATTCACCCTGTTTATTTAATAACAGGGACCGTGCACACATTAATCAACATCTCAGCCATCATCACATTAGCACAAATATTCCAGAGTGACTTTTTCCCTTCTGTTCCGCCTGGGTCATGTCACAGCTTCTCAGGACAACGCTGCTGCTGCTGCTGCTGCTGCTGCTGCTGGCAAACATTGTGCCGCCGCCGCTATCTGCTTCTTGGTTATTGCAATCTGTAGACATGGTGAGTGTTGCCGCGCGAGTCAGAACAAAAGCTCTGAGTATTACATCGAGGCCTGATAGCATCGCGGTTGGGCAAATATCAGTGGTGTAAACATTTGAGTGTGTAGCTGAGGCTTACATGTCACCCATGGATGAGCCTGTAATTCTCCCTCCGCTAATAATGCTCCCTGGAGTCCCGCCCCGTGTTATCCCACCACAGCCTTGTTTGTTGCTTTCTCCCTCTCTTGTTTTCTCTCCCTCCATCATTGTCTCAGTGAAGGTTGGGCTGACCAGAAGGCACGGGGAGAGTTTATCCCTCTTAGCAACCAAACTTTTGATCTCTAACATCAACTTCTACTTTTCCTTTTCGCCTCAACCGTCATTTTGTCCATTGCACGGCAGTGTCTTCTCCTCTTTTCTACCTTCTTTTTTCCCCCCTTGGCCTCCCCTTACTCATGTCATAATGTAATCAAAGGGTTGAAAAAGGTAGCGCATGAGGCCATGGGTGCGAGTGTGTGTGTGAGGGGGGCCGTGTGGCGCAGAGACTAGTGGGTTTCCCATAGCAATGAGGGCCCGTGGTTCTCCTGGTAACCTAATTGGCATGTGTTTCCTGGCAGGTCTTATTGTGGCCTCTCCTAATCACTGTCCCCAGCCCTAACAAGAGCGACCTACAGTATTGCTGCCGCACTGAAGGAGCATGTCTTTTGTTGTTTTATTTCTTTCTCTTTCTTCCTCTTGTCTGTCCTCATCCCCCTCGTCCTAACAGAGGGACTCGTTGAGACAGCCTGATTACCACAGTCAGATCCAGAAATGTGCGTGTGTGTGTGCACGCGCGCGCACATGCATGTGTATATGAATGAGCTTGCCGTTTTTCCCCCCCACTATAAAACCAGTTGGTTTATCGAGGCAGACTCCTGCCCAACTGAGCATGTAAACCCTAATTGGGAAATGCTTTAAATAATTTCTAATTAGTACAAGTGTGGTAATAATTGGCTGGGTAATCTGAGGATTAATTAGCGGTGTTGTGTATGTGTGTGTGAGTGAGTGATTGTGAATGAGTGCATGCATGTGTGCTCGGTGAGCACGCGTGTGGGTCAGTGTGTGTGTGTGTGTGTCTGTGCGCTCGCGGACACACTCAGTCGGGCCTGGACGAGCGGTTGAATAGACCCCAGGTTCTGCAGCTTGCTAATGGAATCCTGCCCACTCAAGGAGGTCTGTGGAGGAGGGAGGCCAAGACAGAAGCAGCTTTGTTGGCCAAGTTGTACTGTGGGTGGCCCCCCTGCCTGCAGACCCTCATTTGTATCACGGTGGGCATCCACCCCCTCTCTTATGACCCCCACCTTATTTAACAGCTAACCTCGCCTCCACCTCCCCTTCACCTCGCCCAGCCGTCCCAGCTCCAGCCCCCCCTCGTCGTGCACACTGCTCTCATCTTCTTTCTTTGGCTAAATGACACATTTTATTTTCTTTGACCCAATATGCTCCCAAGCCCGGCTGCTGCTCCCCCCTTCTCCCCGTTTTTTTTTTTTTAACCTAGACGTATTCTTCTCCCACTTTCTCCTCTCCAGCCATGTTCACCCTCTTCTACCCACCTCCACATCTCCCTCTTCCCATCTTCCTGTGGAGGAGAGGGCGAGCCAGCGCCGGGCTCTTGAGTTGTGTACTTCCACCTGGTCTACCCTCTAATTACTGCATCCTTTCTTTTGAAAAAAGAAATGGAGAAAAAAAAAGAAGGAAATGAAGAGCAAGGAGAGTACAACCACTTGTTGCTCCAAGCATTGCTTTTATAACACTCCCCATTGTCTGGTTACAGGCCTATTCCTGTCTCAACTAGACCATAGCCCTGTCCAGACCAGGCTTTAACATGCGTTTTGGGTGATCCGATCACAAACGGCTCTATTTTTATTTTTTATTTAACCTTTATTCGTCCAGGATAGTCCCATTGAGATTTAAAATCTCTTTTCTGTGGGAGTCCTGGCCAAGATGGCTGCATAAAAGTTGCACATATAAAAGCACAAATAACAGACTAAACAGCAAAAAGTTAAAAACAACAGAGACAAATAACAGCAAATTGCAACAGCCAATGAATTTGCATTGTCTTTCAGTACCAAGTACATTCAGTGTTCAAATAGTCCTTAATCTTTTACATTTATAAAATAATGTAGTTTAAAGTGTGTCTGTAGCTCACACCAAGACGAGGGTGCAAAAACTTTAAAAGTACTTTCACCAAAAATGGTGTGGGCTCAAGGAATGGTGTACCTAATTTGTCCACTTGACCGAAGGTTGCAGCTACTGATGGTTTTAGGTGTCAGTAGAGAACATAGATCAGGAGGCAGTTCATGTAATGTGGCCTTATAAAGAAAAATGTGCCAGAGCTCCATTCTGCGGTTATATAAGGAGGACAAACCAACTTTCTCATACAAACTGTGATGATGTGAGCGGAAACCTGAATCGGAGAGAAATCGTAGCACAGCATGACATATTGAATCTAACATTTCAAAGAAGTTGACCTTGCATGTGTATATAAAATATCACCATAATCAATTTCTGATAAAAGCGTTGCTTGAAGTAATTTTTTTCTTGCACCAAAAGCAGAAACACATTTATTTCTATAATAGAAACCGAACTTCAGTCTGAGTTTTTGCGTGAGACCCGGTAATTATAAGTTGAGGCTCGTTCAATCTCCTTATTATTTAAAATAACAATCTTACATACACCATCAGCTGTCTTCTTTGACCTTGAGAAACGCATCCTTCTGGACCTGTAAGTACGTCAGTTCATATCTGGCATTGGAATGTGACTTCCCCGCTCTAAGTGCAAATAAATACGTAAATTATTTCCGTTTGCAAAGACCAAATGTGTTTTTGCGTTTAACCAGTTTGTGTTTTGAATGATTTGAGTTACGTACTTGTGCCAAGCAAATGAAGCAATTAGCTAGCTAACCTAGCCATAGCCAGCTAACCTAGCTATAGACTGAGAACAAATAATTGAATTCACTGTGCCGCTCAATGGCTACCTGCAGCTACCGGCAACTTTAAAAGTGGAATGTTTTCTTGCATGTTACTCAGTGAATGAGTTGACGGCGTGAATCGGTCAACACACCTTAAATTTCAGTACAACTTTGACCATTCCATCTGTTTTTATTGGCTACATATGATCAGCCATAACATTATGACCACTGACAGGGGAAGTGAATAACATTGATTATCTCGTTACAATGGCTCCTGGCAGTTGGTGGGACATATTAGGCAGCAAGTGAACATTTTGTCCTTGAAGTTGAAAAAATGGGCAAGCGTAAGGATGTGAGCAGCTTTGACAAGGGCCAAAAGGTGGCCTGGTCTGATGAATCACGTTTTCTTTTACATCATGTGGATGGCAGCGAGTTCGAGGTGTTGACTCAGCCTCCAAATTGTCCACATCTCAATCCAATCGAGCATCTGTGGGATGTGCTGGACAAACCAGTCCGATCCGTGGAGGCCCCACCTCGCAACTTATACAGGACTTAAAGGATCTGCTACTGACGGCTTGGTGCCAGATACCACAGCAGACCTTCAGAGGTCTTCAGTGGAGTCCATGTCTCGACGGGTCAGGGCTGTTTTGGCGGCAAAAGGGGGATCTACTCAATATTAGGCAAGTGGTGATAATGTGATGGCTGATCGGTGTAGCTCAAGATGCATGATACTGCCAGGTCTGAACAGGGCCTATGGTGATACCATTTACAGATTTGGTTGTCCCACTACTAATGGTCTGCCTCCAAAGAACAAGAGCCGCTCAGCCACTGCTCGGCCAGCATAGAGAGAGAGACTATATATCTAGACTCGGCACAGGAAGTGCATTATTATCATACTGTTGGTGATGCGTCTGAGTTTTTGTTCCGGTACTCTGCAACCGCCCGCCCGCCCGCTCACTCTCATCTCCAGCTCTGAAGCTCGGTGTCGACTGTACGGAGGTCCCCGGAGACCGCCGATAGACAGTAAATAACCTTATATTTTTATGTTTATAAAATGTAGGTGAATTCACGAATATGTAGGATTTTACTACAGACATTCTTGTAATCTTACGACGCAACGTATGCTGTATTCCCATGTGTTTACTACGTGTTTATTTGCATATAGAGTGAGGAAGTGAGATCTGATCACAAGTGGTCACTCAGGACCAAAGATACAGCAGGGGGAAAACATTGTGCAGAGCCGACATACTTTCGCTTCTAACTCCGTGAATTAAGGGTTTATTTCGACCAAACCAGAGTTGCTGATTGTTGGAAAGACTGACAACGACGGTTTTGGTGGAACCAGGAACAACAGATTTTGCAGCTGTGAACACAGATTTGTTCAGTCAATATAGCACGCACTGAGGAATTTGCTTCCATCGACTACATTTACCATCAACACCGATTGGACATCCACATAAAAGGTAGCACATTTTTCCTTTAAGTCTCCACTCGTAACCTATTGGAAGTTTTCCCATCCACCTTTATCTCAGCACTCACAGTGTAAATCACTCTCCCTCCCACTCTTGTCACCTCCTGCCTCCCTTCTCTCACTGTCTCTCTATGTGACAGATGGCTGTCAAGGCCGTACAAATGGGAAGCAGTAAGCAAGTAAACAAACAAGCCGGGATCAATATGGGAGACTAATTGGGGCGACCTCTAGCTCACCCGATAGAGCGTGCGTCCCATGTAGGCAGAGCGGCCCGGTTTCGATTCCAACCCGCGGCCCGTTGCTGCGTGTCATCCCCTCTCTCTCTCTACCCCCTTTCCTGTTATCATTCTCCAGCTGCTCTAATAAATACCCTAAAAAATATCTTTAAAAAAAGGATTCCGAAAGGAAGAAAAAGGCCACATAGCTACAAAGCAGCGTCACTCCCAAATAATGTTATTGCAATGAATAATACTTATTCATACATAATTATTTATTTATAGATGAGGAACACGTTCACAAATAAAGCAAGGTTAAGTTAGTTTTTTTCTTTATTTTGTAGCTTTTCTTTCCTTTTCACAGGTGTGATTTGATTTGTTTTGTCTGAGTATTAAGTGTAAGATTTGGGGCATAGGGGGCAACATTATAATTTAATGAAATGTGTTATGTACTGCAAGAATGACAGGTTGGACAAAAAAAAAAAAAAGTGAAAATATGCGCATTGCTGATTCTTTTAAGTACTGATTTTTACCCGTACTTATTTCCATCCTCTCTAAACTTGGCATGGCTTTATGGTGTTTCTGTGACTGATAACTCACAGATTTAGCTAATGGTGCTTAAAGGTGCTTATCACTTCCTTGCTAATCTGGTGGTTCGTGACATACATTAACAAAGGTTGTAGATTTATTATGGCACAACCTCCCTCTCCGTTCGCTAACACACACATGGGGAGGATGTGGGTTTTACACTGGGTTTAAAACTGTCCCCATTTTCTCAGTGATGGATACTCAAACTATGAGGCTCGTCCGGGTGCTTGGCCCATTCTCTGACATTTACTGGGCTGGTACAAGGACGTACCCTTTCCCTTCCCCTCCTCTTCCTACCATTCCTCCCAGTTAATCAGACTGGTGTGAAAAGGAGGCTGATAAGCCCATTGTCTGGCTGACAATGTCTTGGTGATAGGCCCGTAGTGGCCAACTGGATGGTGCTCTGTCCCCTCTCCTCCTGCATCAACTCATCCCACATTTCCGTGCCCTGAACCCCTCTCTCCTCGCCCTCCCCTCTCTCCTCACCCCTTTATCAACCTTCTTCACCCTTTCCTAAAAACTCTCTTGCCCCCCGTCGCCTTTGCCATGCCTGCACCTTTCCCCTCCTGCAGCCCGGTGCTATCCCTCCCTGACCCCTCTCCTCTCTCCTCACCCTGCTCTTTCCTCTTCTCCATTGAGCGGCGCAGAGCCACCAGAGGGAACTCATTAGTGCACTGCTCCCAGGTTAATTGGCTAGCTCAAAGAAAAGGACTGAGAAAGAAGAAATGAATGAGAAGAACACCCACTCTGTCCAGGGAGAAAAGGGAATCGACCTGTGTGTTTCTCACGCTGGCAGCTCCTCTAAACAGTGATGCAGCTGCTGTCAGGCCAGATGTGATCCTCTCCCACTGATTAGTGCTGCGGTCCAGTTAACTGTTCATGCAGAGGGGGCAAGGCCCTGGCCCCTATTGTTGGATTTATCTACCGTGGAGCTATGCAACAAATCTGTAAGGCGCCCCATGTGACAGGTTCATATTTCTCTAAGAAAGGGAAAAAAACGATAACATCAAGCTGAATTGAAAGTGTTATCCGTCGGCTATCTGGATGAGTCTATGCAGAGATGGCGGCTGTGGACTCGTGCGCGTCCATGTGTTCACATGTCCACGAGAGACTCGCCACAGTGTGTTTCAGACCAGACCCAGAGGGCACGGCGTGGCCCTCCGTGTCCTAAGAAACAGAGGGAAATGACTCTTGAAGGAGTGTGTTGTAGGAGTGGTGCTTATGACAATACCAGGAGTGTGTGAGTGGAGTCTGGAGTGCTGTCCACTCTTTAATTAACCACGCCGCTTCCTGTCACCTTGGGCAACCGGCACATGGCAGCCAGAAAACAACTGGCCTCACAGTGTCAAAACAATAACAAATAAATCTAGATTACATTCATTCTGGTACATGCTAGGGCTGGGCAAAGTGTTTGGATTTATTATCAACAAAATAATGAGGATATGTTCCACTATTAATATGAATCACTACAGTACAGTATATGGCAAATATGCAAAATCACTATAGTATAATTAAACAGCCAAGTCAGACAGAAATAGTCACAAAATGTAATGTATTGATTCGTGTACATAGACATGAATGTTTTTTTCGTGATGGAATTTGTATGTAATCCACGTAATTGTGAACCAGGAGTAGAAAAGTGGCGAACGCTACGTAGGGAGGAGGTCGGGATGCATGGGTGGGTCAAAAAACACAGGAATTTCACCCAGGAGACCAGTGTGTGTGTCCCGTGTGAAATCACAAGTCAAAGGCGATTCATTTGTCACGCAACTTCCGTACTTAAGTTACTGCACTTCAGGTGTTATATTAACCCAAACCGCGATCTTTTCCTAAACTTAACTAAGTAGTTTTGCTGCCTAAGCCTAACAAAGTTGATCTATTCTTAAAGTAGTGTGTTTTACAATGATCAGCAAGGTAAAATTCCAGTTTCTGTCAATAGAGTTTGGTGGCAGTTTTATTGTATGTCTTGTACATTAATGTATTATAATAATTGTTTAAATCCCTGTTGAGTTTATTTATTTTTTAATTGGCATACATTTGCCATTTTGGACAATTAAGTTTGGCTATCGGGTAAGTAAAACATCTCATCTACTTGCCCGAAGGGACTGAAAACGGTTAATGTCAAGTCCTGAACCTTATGCACTATCACCTGAGCTACAGATACTAACATGACATATTATTGAAAGAGGTCCCTTGAGGTTCACAATTGATGGAGGAATTGAGTTTAGTGGTAGGGGTTATGGGTAGACAAAGTGCTGTTGGAGGACACGGGAGGCCTGAGTAAAGAATAAACAACGCACATCCCTTTTTCTCTCTCTCTCTCTCTCTCTCTCTCTCTCTTTCTCTCTCTCTCTCTCTCTCTCTCTCTCCGGTGAGATGATAACAGGATCAGTGGTTCACTGGGCTTCAGCCAGCGCAGGGATCATATTCATATGAGAGGGGTTGAGACTCTCTCCAGATTGGCTGCTGCACCTGACAGTGTAGAGGGGATTAGGAGTAGGGATAGCAACAGCGTTAGTCACAAGCTCATCTTCTGCCGTCTTCACTTGCTCTGCCTCGGTTTGTTGGACATCACTCCTTGTAAACCCCCCTCCACCTCCAACCCTCCTTGCTTTGCTACCAACACACACGCACACACGCACACATGCACACACACACACACACACACACACACACACACACACACACACTCCCCCTTGTCTTTTCAGCTGGGAAAGAGAAAGCAAAAAGCAAGACAGGGGGGCACTGCATAGATTCGCTGCCATTGTGTGTCAATCATCCTGTGTCTGTGTGTCTGTGTGTCTGTGTGTGTACGTGTGTGTGTGTGTGAGAGAGAGAGAGAGAGAGAGAGAGCCCTTGCCTCCAGTGATTAGCTCTGTCCATGCTGGGCTCTTGCTGCTTACAGAATAATACAGTAAGGCCTTGAGGGGCAGGAGGGAGAGGAGAGGAAGGTGCATGGTCTGCCTATAGCCCTGTCGGCTCAGCGGTCAATGGTTTGTGTTATTGTGTGTGTGGGTGTCATGTGTTTTGTGTGCATGTGTGTGTGTGTGTGAGAGAGAGACTCATCTGTTTGTGTGGGAGTGTATTTTTGGAAGTGAATTCAAGCTGAGTTGCTTGGTTTTGTTAGGCGACGCATGAAATAAGTGGATGTCCTGAGACTGGAAGTTTGAACACACAAAAAGGAAATGGAACAATTAATACAGTCAGATCACACACACACACACACACACACACACATACACACATACACACACACACACACACGGGATATTCCTTCATCTGCAGGTCAGTTAGCTGCATGATGCACCCTCCTCTCTCTCTCTCTCTCTCTCTTTTTTTTATTCTGTAGTCTCTTGCTCTCCGTCTCCCTCACACACACACACACACATACACACACATTTTTTTGCTCATGTCATAAGTGGGTGTGCAGAGTATCGCCTTGAGCTGCAGATGAACATGAAATAAACACAAACTAGGGTAGTGACAGTTTTAAATCGGCTTTAGATCACTATGAAAGGTAAAGGATTAGGATGCTTTTTCCAGTCCTGAGGAGATGGGACACAGTCTTGGAGGAGAGCCCACTCCTCTCAGCCCACTGTGGGCCGGGTGTCTATCTTCTAATCTTCTAAAGCACTCTTACACCATTTGCATGTAGTATGGCCTACATAGTTAGAGCATACATATGCCCGTCTATATGATTTAAAAAAAATAAATAAATGGATCTTTTACACAATGACGGAAGAATAATTTTCTTGTGTGATATAGTTGTCAATTTCACCCTGATTTTTGTTTAATTTCTACCTCAAACTAGATTACAAATTGTCCACTGCAGGCTGTTTTAAATTGTCTGTTCTGAAATAAGGTTCTTTGTTTTTAATAAACATTTATGATGTTATAGGCAGTTTAATGTGCTGTAGTGTGGCCTTCAGATCATTAAATCATTCAAATAAATATAATATAGAATAAAATATTTGTGTTATTATTTCACAAATTAATATATATATTATTTATATATATTTATCTATTTATATATGTATTTATATGTTTATATATACATATTTATGTATATGTGTATTTACTTATATGTTTATTTATATATTTATTTATTTATTTATATGTTTATATATATTTATTTATATGTTTATTTATATATATTTATATATTTATTTATTTAATTTTGAATCAATTTCGTTATAAAATGAGGACAAACGATGACAAAACTTTTCATCATTGCTTTCATAATTTAATTAAATGCATGTATATAGTCCGTATGTTTCTGTATCTAATCGCAGTCTAATAGTGACTCTATAGGCTACCGTATAGGCCGAACACTCCTCTTTTGATTATCGTGGGTTTTGTCAGCTTTTTTTTTTTCAACCAAATCAGGCATGAAACCGTCCCGGGAAGACGTTTTTTTTTCTGTTTTTTTGTTTTGTCCTTATAATGCTTTTCTTTCAGTTTCCCTTTCGAGTGCACGTAGGGAACTCGCAACAAAATCAAATTAAATTTCCCATTGAAAATGTTGCTCTTGTTATTCAGATGCTGGTTTAGGGTCTTTTGTGTGAATCTAATTATTCTCCACTATCAGGCCGGTCCACAGGGTAATTAGTCACTTCTCACCAAAGTCCTCCCTGCATCCTCAGATTCTTATCACCATAACTCTGACATTTTAAAAAGAGACATTTTTCTCTCTTTTATGATAGCCTGGAGTTTTTCTTTTTTTTTTTTCATTCCTTCGCGTCTGCTTATTTTTTTATTTATTTTTTTTTAAAGCAATTTGGTGATACAGTACGCGCGTAAATAGCCATTTCTCTCCGAAAATGCGCCTTTCAATTGTGTCGTTTTTGGAGGAAAAAAAAAAAAAAACCCGAGGACGTTGCAGTCTGTGTGGGGGATCCTGTTTTTTTGCAGCAGAAATGTTGCCAATCGGAGCAATAATGGCGCAGCAGAGTTGGGAGGTGAGGAACAAGCGAAGGAATCAAAAGGAGCACATGAATAAGATGCTTTAAGGTGCTTTAAGGTCCGACCGATATATGACTCTTTATGAAATGCACTTGGGGTAAATTGGTAAATTTGAGTGGCTATAACAGTCTCTCTTACAGGAGCAACAAACAGTTTGTTTTAACTATAACCACAAATATCATAATAGGGGCCTATAAATAAAATAGCCTAAAGAACACTTCCTATATATGGAGTATCAAAGGAAATATAGATGTGATTTGCTCAATCTTCTCCATCACTTTTTTTTTTTTTTATAGTTTCTCTACTTTTAAAAATGGCCAGTAAAATATTTATTTTTCCTTCAGCTCCTGTCCCTGCATATTTAATTGCTGAAAATCGACACCGGCTCCTGATTGTTGCACAGCATGACATGATTTTTTTGTCTGCAAGCATTTATTTTATTGTATTTTTTGTTCCCTGTGTTTCCCTCTGTTGTTTTCAAGAGCATTTTTTTTTTATATATTAAATAGTAAAGGCTGTGGAGTGTGGACTAATAATGGCTCAGTCTAGTCAGTGATTAGGCATGGCATAAAACCCCCCTGGTTGTAATTTAAAAGAAAACTTATTTTTTAAATAACTAAATCAGTTTAATACAGTCTGATGCAGCAGTCTGTGCAGCACCAAGCAATATTTAAATTTTTTCCAGAGTATAAATATTAAGTTTTTTTTACAGCAGTGCTATACTCCTGACTACATCCTCTACTTCTTCAATCCACAATGCTCATTTCTGCCACCTGTAGGCTGTGACCTTTAGGCAACAGGGAGAGTAAATACACCTCATAAAAAATGCCTGAAATATTTGTGTTCATCAAATCTAACATCCAGCCAAATAGTCACGGCCCTGCAGTCTGTGGTGGCTTTAAGGAAGCAGACAAAATATGAGTCACGTCCATTAAATAATTACAATAACAGGAGAGGAGAGGAGCAGACAGACAGCAGCGGTCAGATCAGCAGATCATGGCTCAGGCTCTATCAGACTGACAGCTGGAGCGGTGACGACTTACCAGTAATTAAGATGGGAAGATAACAAAAGCAACATGAGTGTGTGTCTGTGATGCGGCAAGTTTTGCATGTCCGTATGTCTGCCTGCAAATATCAATTTATTTGTGTTTGGTAGACTACCTGGCAAGTGTTGATAATATGTGATTTTCAGAAAAAGAGAGAATGGTGGTGGGGGGAGGAGGGTGTTTTCTAATCAGAGTCACTGTCGTTTTGTTGTCACCTGCTCCCAGACAGACAAAGTGGCATTTCCTGACTGTTCCCATCCCCGTCTGAGTTATCTGACACCCAAAAAATACGGCTACGGGGAAGCAGGGAGACGAGGCACCACAGCCTTATCCCGGTAAGGAGATGGCTTCTTATCAGATCAGGCTAGGAAGTTTATTTTATAGAGTAAATCTGTATAGAGGGGATAAAGAAATGACACATCCCTTGCGGACACAAAGGGAGAAGGAGATTAGTCCTCCAGCAGCATATATGGCTTTAGTTCAACCTGACAGGCAGCGGATTGAAAGGTCATGAAATAATAATCCCCCTATTCTTCTGCTCTAATCCTACGAGGGTGTGTTTCACTATGGGAACGTATAGGCTGAGGCTATGTGCTGCAGGGTGGATGTTCATTTAGTGTTGTCACTGTATTTAGATAGGCATCCAACACTGATTTAAATTAATTAGACTAATTATGATTGAAGAGGGATTTTTCTTATGATGAATGTCAGTGCCAGTACGTCTGTCTCTGATGTTAGGGGTTTTTGCTATTTTTGTAGTTCACGTTTGTACATATGCTGGAGGTTATTTTCTGTGTGCCTGGCTTTTTTTTTTTTTTATATGTATCCGACAGGTTGGAGGTTAAAGGGACATTACCAAAAATCTCCCATGCACCACCTCACACACACATCGAGCATCAGGTGTGATGCAAACACACACTTCAAGCCATTGTGTGAGTTTGTGTGTGTCCACGCATGCACACGAGGAAGAGGGGGAGATTATTATGCCATTTAGGGAAGTGTGATCTAACACGGTGGATGTGTGTGTGTGTGTGTGTGTGTGTGGGCATGTGTTTGGAGTGTGATGGTGGGTAGAGAGGTGAAGGGAGGGGGCAGAGTCTGCCCAACAGCCTGATAATCAAGCATCGAAAATGAGAGAGAGGGAAATTCAATGCAAACTAATGTGTTCCACACAATTACTCGATTAATAATTCTTATTCCATTACAGTGCCATGGAGACTCAGAGAAAGAAAGAGAGAGAGAGAGAGAGAGAGACGGTGGGAGAGAGAGATTTTCAGAAACAGGGACGGAGACAAGAGAGGGAGGCGGGAGGAGAGAGAGAGAAAGAGAGAGAGAGAGCACATCAGGCTAAGAGATCTGCAGTGGCTGTATATTTCCCAATGCCTAGTTAAGGCTGCAAGGCAGGGGTCAGGAAACTTAATTATAGCGTAAGTGGATAGAAACTGCAGAATGATAAAGAGAAACATGCAGGCAGATTGGAATGGCAAGGACAGGTTTAATACTATTTTCTCCTGTCTGCCTCCCTCCCACAATACAAGCCAGACCTGCAATCACACGAGGAAGCGGCCCATATACCCCCGTCTGACAATAACACTAATGCATATCAAAATTACATACTCGACAACTGCGAGGCATTTTGCATGGCCACTATTACTTTCCAATTTTGTGAGTTCAAGAAAATACATATCCCATGTAATGGTGATATCAGAGGAACTTATTTCCATGCTGCGTGTGTCAGAGCTCCAGATAAGCGTTCACCTGTGGTTGAACAAGAGTTATTAAACCGTATCTGCCTGGATGGACCGGCTGAATAAATAATCTTTTTTAATTTGTAAGGTCTGACATTAATTCTTCCTCCTTTATTTATTTCCCCTTAATATCTCAAAGTCCAGATTTTTTTTTTTTTTTTAGGAAGCCACATGTGTGTCTTGCAATTCCTCGTGTCTTGATTTGGATTTCAAATCAGCGGGCCTCAATGGGGCGGCCCAATACACACCGTCCGCCGCGCGAGCTCTGCAATCTATTTGCACTGTGTAAGATTTGCATATCTGCAGCTCATGAAGCAAGGCTTTAATTTCCTCCTGCCGGAGATAAACATCACCTTGTTGGAGCAGATGGGTGGAGGCAGGATGGGGTCAATGAAGAAGGAGCAGGACAATGGCGTTGGTTCAGGCACTGAATGGCCAGAAGTAATAAAATTGCACAATTTCCATACGCTGGCCAATTCTTTCTTTCTTTTTTTTGATAAATTAGGATCAAATGTGATATAAGGAGATGCTGCAGCATTCTGTCTGTGAGGGGAAGAAATGTCGGAATTATATTCAGTTTGTAGCATACATATAGAGGACTGGCAGTGTATTCCTCATTTATAAACTATGCTTGATTCCTTCAGACTTTGAAAAGGTCAAAACAAATCACTTATTTTGGTAGATTTTTGACAAAAGCTCCTAACCTGACTATGATCTATAATGTTAAGTGACTATATTTCAAACTAATGCCTTTTATACCATCATCTTCATATACATTGTCTTGGTCAATGTCTACATTGAATATAATTAATACTCTCCATAGAGCTATATTCTATTTCTTGCTACTGTTGGCATATTGTACCGATCACACTAGACGAGAGGTGCCACATTCTATGAATTAGAACGTCAACTAAGCACCTTTCTTATGACAATATTAGCCACAATGGAAATGATTAATTAGCTTCAGATAGATGGAATTTATTCAATGTCTGAGCTGGAATTCAGTTCACATATAAGGAGGTAAATTGGACGTATAAGGTTAGACAAAGTGAACTTTTCTTTCATTTTCACTTTAACTCACAGGATGTGCATTGTGGGAGCTCACACATTTGTATTAGAGGGGGAGACAGGGATAGCAAGAATAGTTTCTGAATACAGAGCAGCTCATGCGGGAGTTAAGTAAACCTCTTGTTATTTGGATTTATAACCTTGTAATTAAAGTACTTCTACAGGGGATGGTTCCGCGGGCAAGGCTGGAGGTTACAGAGGGTTAGAGGAGGTAGATGAGGTGGAGAGAAGAATACTCCCGTCTTTTGTTAGCTCGCATTGTCTTATATTTATTTATATATTTATCAAAGACACCTATGCAAATCAGAATCCCAAGTCATGGATCCTGCTAATGACACCGACAAGAGCAATTAATTAAAAAGCAGATGCACATATACACACGAGTGTTGCACTTTGTACATGTGCAAGCCCTCATGTAACAAGTTCATCTGATTTTCAAAGACGCCACACAGTCGGATAAGGCGAGGAGAAGAGAGAGAGAGAGGAAAAAGGCAAGAAATCTGCATCACAGTGTTAATTTAATCAGACTTCAGTAATACCTCTTCTTCTCCTCTCTCCCCGGGCAGCTTCGCGGTTTCTCTGCTAGCTTGAGGAGAAGATGAAGGGAGCTTTCAGCCTCTTAGAAGATGAGGGTTAAAGAACGGAGAGATTAAGGAAGTGAGAGTGCGACTGAAAAGAGGGCTGGGGATTATGTCATCTACAATTGATGTGCTCTCTTAATGTACCTTTAAACATGTGCCACCGGGGCCCGCTTTTATAATATCTATTCACTCATGGGAGGTGGGGCTGGGGGGGGGGGGGTTAAAGTATTAACTCGGAAATACTTTGCAACATATGTGTGGCTCATGTATTGAGAGTAGTTATCAGGGTTTGTGTCACTTTGATATGTATACGGCATGTGGAGAGATCGTCTTTGTCAAAGGAAGTCCATTTCTGCTCGGCTTCCCATACACTGCCATGCATTGTACTGATCTCCATATCAAAAAAGGAGATCCTTTATCAAAACGATCATAGGGACAAAATGTGTCTTTATTCCACGTCTTCGGCTCCAATGAAAATGTTCCCGCAATCTAGTCCAACTTGGACTATGAGCAAAGGATTTATTAAATTGACTGATTCTCCTCTAACCGCCGAATGAATTGTCTCTCAAATTGCTGCTTGTCTCAACAAAATGACAGCGGAGAGAGTGTGTAGAAGATCTGCAGATCTTATCCATGAGAATGTTATGGGGTTAAGTGTACTTGGAGGTGTGTGCGCGCACATACACTTGTCTGAGTGTCTGTATAGTGTGTGCAACCATTCGATTAAATCCACAGCTATCACTAACAGGATTAGCTGAGTGGACAGCAGAAGTCTATCATTGCTTATTGATTTCCTCTGATTCCCATCAGGCCATCAGAGCAGGACATTCTGTGAGCGACCCCGGTGGGAATCGCCGCTGCGGGCCGGGGTTAACGTATTGTGGCGAACGTATCTGAGAGGCTTCAAAGCAGGCACCCATCGTTCTGTGTCAGGAAAAGTCAAATAAGTCAAAGCTATCAGGGGCAACAGATGCTCCCGTCTCTCCTTCCTTCCATCTCAAGTGAAACACTCGGGGGGTCAATCTAATCAATGAATCACTAAGACAGTAGTGTTGAGCAAAAGCAAGTGAGTCTCTCCTGACACTGCGGAGGACGGGGCTTTCCTTTCTCTTCGGTGGTCAATTTGTTTGGTCTAATTAAACAATGAAATCATTGGCATTTTGTCTTACAGTTGCCCAAATCTGTCCTGTCAGTTTGTGTTAACAAGCGTTCAGCTGGATTTATACTTAACACAAGGCCATAGATTAATAGTTCAGCGTCTGATTTCACCCCACGATATCACCACCGCAACAGTAAACTGGTGTATCATATGTGAGTAGATGCTTTAATTACTCTCAGTGGCCATTTTATTAGGCACACCTGTACTGTCCAATGCAATCCAATACAATTGTTTTGTCATAAAGTCTACTACACTGTCATTTTAATGAAATTGTAGGGCCGTCAATCGATTTAAATACTTAATCGCGATTAATCGCATGATTGTCCATGATTAATTGCAAATTATTTGCACATTTTATATCTCTTCAAAATGTACCTTAAAAGGAGATTTGTCAAGTATTTAATAGTCTTATCAACATGGGAGTGGACAAATATGCTGGGTTTATGCAAACATATGTATATATTTATTATTGGAAATCAATTAACAACACAAAACAATGACAATTATTGTCCAGAAACCCTCACAGGTACTGCATTTAGCATAAAATATATGCTCAAATCATCACATGGCAAACTGCAGCCCAACAGGCAACAACAGCTGTCAGTCTGTCAGTGTGCTGACTTGAATATGACTTGCCCCAAACTGCATGTGATTATCATAAAGTGGGCATGTCTGTAAAGGGAAGACTCTTGGTTACCCATTTCCATTCACATATCTTGAGGTCAGAGGTCAAGGGATCCCTTTGAAAATGGCCATGCCAGTTTTTCTTATCCAAAATTTAGCGCAAGTTTGGAGCGTTATTTATCCTCCTCAGATTGATTGTTAATGCGTTATCGTTTTGACTTTGACTGCCCTATTTAATTGTTGATTAATAATGTTTATTACACGACTGTGTTGAATACTAAATTCTGATTGGTCAATCACGGCGTTCTACAGTCTGTTATTTCTTTATAGCAGACCGTTGCTATAGCAGAGCGTTGCTATGGGCGCAGTTCTGATGTCGGTCCCTGGCGGATCATTTTTGTGTCTAATTATTGATTTCTTAAATAAGTAGCTGTGTAATAAGCAGGATAATGTACAGCAAGCGGGTCGTTGTTATGAAAGAAACCCCTCGCCCCATCGCCCTGTCAGGGTTTTCTTTCACAACAATGACCCGCTAGCTGTACATTATCCCTTACTCAAATGATTTAATTAAACATGTTATGGCATAGAGGTCATAGATAGTGGTTGCATCGCACTGGACTGCATTATATTGAGAGATGTTTCTAGTATTCGGCTCCCTTTATAATGTAAATATGGAAGACAACACCTCAATATAATGTAGTCCAGTACAACACCACCTTTAACTATGACCTCAATTGTAAACTTATATAATGTACACATTTCAGGCAGTGTCCCCAAAAACTGATTATGGTAAAGATAGATGATATGGTAGGGCTGTTGTATTATCTGTGTCACAAGGATTCACCTCACTGTAGAATGTATTGTTGGAAAAACAATCACCTGTATTGATTAGAGGTGTAACGATCCATCGATCTGGATTGATTCAATGATCATATCATCTATAAGAAATGCCTTTATTTTTATATTCCAATGCATGTTTGTTTTACCATTTCCATCCAAGCCTGCCGGGCCTAAGTTAAGGAATAACTGAGTGCGTAGGTTGTGTGCGTATGAAGTTAGCAGTAACGTTATAGCTGTGAACGTAGCAGTGCAGTGTGTACAGTTTAGGCTATTTGTCAGTGAATAAATGCTACAACTCCTCAAGACCCAAGCCAAGTTCCTGTGTCTTGCCTGGAACTGGAGGTCTGTTTTTATTCTTTTTATTTAAATGTCTGGAAGAGCCGAGCAATAAAATTGTCAAATCATATTTTAGTTGCTTATTGTGAGGTGATATAAATGTAACTGATTTTGTTAAATGGGCATACAGTATGATATTGTCTCATATCGATCGCAGGCCCCTGAATTGAATCTAGTCGAATTCGTATCGTGGCAGATTTTGTGATACAGTATCAGCAAATATTGTATTATTGTCCAAAGAATCAGTATAATATTGTATTGTGATGCGATATACAATATAATACTATAATGACATAGATTCTTGTATTATACTACAATATAATGCAAGAATCTATGTGATTATTTGCGCAGTAGAAACAAAAATGTATTTGGAGTTCCTCTTTAAATCAGCCACAACAGACGAATAAGTGACTCTTCTGATGTTCAAACGTCACAAGTAGATTAAGTCAAACTGAAAAGGTGACGACTAGATTGCATTGACAAGTTTGTTTGTCCAAAAAATTCAGAACTATTTTGTTAATTGCGACCATTTTCCTCCGTCACAAATGACTCCACCTTTGTCTCCTTCCTTCAAGAATAAGAGAAGAAGGAAGTGATGGAGCACAGAGGGATGGAGGGCGTAGTGCGTCTGTGTAAGAGCGACATAGAGATACTAACGGAAGATAATAATCTAGGGGAAGCTGACAGCAGTTCACCCTCGATGGCTCGGGTGTCAAAGGCTAAAAGAGGTCCACGGAAATTTGTGAAATTAATAATAGCGTTTGTGAAAGGGTGAAGAAGACATGTTCGAGGAGGTTTAAAAGTGTACCTCTGGATGCAGCTGTGACAGGACCAGAAGAATTAGTTCCAATTAAAAGTGGTAATTGCTTTGCTAATTTCTCCTATTCATTTCTCAGAGTGTACAAAGCATAATAGGCGAAATCCTTTAACCCTTCATTGCCTTAAGTTCTTCTCTCATCTTCTCTTTACCGATGCTCCTCTTGTATTTTAATTGCCCCCCCACCACAACCCCTCCACCCCCCCTTAATGCACTCACCTGTGATGTCTTTTGCCCAAGCGAGGATTCCCAAATTATTTTTTGACACTGGCAGTTTGTGAGAAATGATAATTGCAACATGGATTATAGTTTATTTGGATCATGGTGTAACAGATTTATTGCTCATCAGCATGACACAATAAAAGCATTCATATAATATCACCAATAAATTTTAATTCTCCACGTTTTGTTAAAGAAAATACAAACTACAATGGTAATTTTCTATTTTTCAAAAAAGGATAAAACCATTTTTTCGGGCCAGTGATATTAGGAGACAACTATGGTGTGCTCCTGATAGCCCTGAAGCCTGTGTATGCTAATTAGGGCTGTCAATCGATTTAAAATATTTAATCACGATAAATTGCATGATTGTCCATGATTAATCTCAAATTAATCACACATTTTTTATCTGTTCAAAATGTACCTTAAAAGAAGATTTGTCAAGTAATTAATACTCTTATCAACATGGGAGTGGAAAAATATGCTGCTTTATGCAAATGTTTGTAAATATTTATTATTGAAAATTAATTAACAACACAAAACAATGACAAATATTGTCAGTGTGCTGACTTGACTCTGACTTGCCCAAAACTGCATGTGATTATCATAAAGGGGAGACTCGAGGGTACCCATAGAACCCATTTTCATTCACATATCTTGAGGTCTTGAGGGTCCCTTTTGAAAATGGCCATGTCAGTTTTTCTTCGCCAAAATGTAACTTTGTAGCTTTAACTGGATTTTCTCGTTTTATGACACACTAGCTTTAAAACTAAGCCTGCTACAACCTCTGGAAGATTGATTGCGTTAATGCGTTAAAGAAATTAGTAGCGTCAAAATGAATTTCCGTTAACATGTTAACTTCGAATGTTAATACAAGAAGTTTTTCCAGGTTTCAACATCCTCACATCGTACTGCTTATTTATCAATAACAATGTCTTTACAACATTTGGGAGGACTCATTGTGGTTGTAGTGCACTCAGAAAATGGAAGCTGGCTAAATGGCTTAGGAACTTGAAAGTCTGATTAACTAGCATTACTTTTTGTTATTCCATCACCTGCACGGCAGCAGATTCTTGTGATATCACACCAGAATCACAGAGAGGCGACTGTTCGTTCAAAACAACAATGGCGGTTCTTAAAGAGGTTAACGTTGATGCTGTAATAACATCAGTTATATCAGAACTGGAGAGTATTTCTTTATTGAAAGAAGAGCAAGAAACAGCATTGAAGGGTTTTCTCGATGGAAAAGATGTTTCCGCTCTTCTCCCGACTGGCTTCGGCAAGAGTTTGATTGACAGGTGTTTCATCCAATCATCTGCCAAGTATTTTTCGAAAGCACCTGCCCTTTTCCAAACTGTTTCCAATGACGGATTCTCAGATGCTTCCGTGTAACAAAATCACCTGGCACGTCAGGTTAAGAGTCATCGGCAGCTCCTGCACACACTCATGCTGCATTCATGTAAAATTAGAGTTATTGGAATTGCGATTTTTCTCACTTGCAAATACGTCAGCTTGCAAGTCGTAATTATGACTGTGAAACTCAGATTTTTCTGAAAAATTCTCTGATATGTCTAACATTGTCATTATGGATACAAAAGTGCCTGAGAACCAAACAAATATGGATATGTCACATATTTTTTCCCTGTTGAAAGGTTTTTTCTCATCCAATGCGAGGGCAAATTGTGATTTGTGATATTGGGCTACACAAATAAAACTGACCTGATTTGACTTGACATTAGCAAATGACCCTTGTTCAGTGTAATTTAACCCACATTGAATGTATATGGTGTTTATTGCAATGATGGCAACTCACTGAATAAAATTAGTAAAACTTACCTTTCTTCTTTTGGTAATTAAAATTTTGACCAAAAAAGTAAACAAGTCAAAACAAACACCAAGGATACTGATTTCTTAGCAAAAGTAAATTTTAATCTCAGTTTAAACATTTACTAAAACACACAAGCTTTGGAGAACAGCATTCAACTCACCAATGGAAACTGCCTCATCATTGTTACATATTTTGAATGAAGGAAGAACAGCAATGCATTTTTTTCCCCATTAATCAACATATCATTGTGTTGTGACTGGACATTACTACTGCAGGGTCATAGAGGAGGATTTCCCTCAGAATACTTGTCTTGTCTGACTTGATCATAGTCCGTACACGTGTCAAAAAAAATATTCCGGTAACAAATGAATCTTCTCCTCTGCTGTAGCCGACAAGGTGGTCAGCCACGTAATTTGTTCCCGTCTATCTCAAAGTGTGTAGTGTAGGCAGTCCATTGAATTCCCATCCGTCATGGTTAGTTACACGCTTGTCAGCTGCTCTCCCACTGCCCAGCGGTCTAGCCATCACCCCTGACCTGGAAGCATTATATCTAAATCACATTACATGGCCCTGTGTTCTTTATTTCCCTTTTGAAGTCACCAGAGTGAGACATCTGTCCGGCCTTGTTTGAGTTTACTTCCCACTCAGCCGCCACATCTTAATTAGCTGATCTGATTTTCTATGTTAGTGTGTGTGTGTGTGTGCCTTTTGTGCGCGTTTGGGTGTGTTTGACAGTGGGCATCTATGTTTGTGTCGGCTGATAGGGGTTTGTTTGTGGGCTGAGGGTGATTGACAGGCTGATGGGAAGATAATACGCTGAGAACGACAACCAAAAGGACCTGGAATTCATTCTTTGTGACGATAATGAATCCGAGAGAAAATCCTTGTGTTTGTTCATTAGCCATTGAGGCTGGATGACACGGCCTTCCAGGCACTGTCAGCCACAGATGTCCTTCACTGAAGGATTCTGCAGCACCTGAGTCCTTCCTGGCTAATAAGGTTGTAATTAGCACAGCAGCGAGAGCTGCATGGCCCTGAGATGAGCTGAAAAAAAATAAAAAGTAAACTTCTACTCGTTTTTTAAATCAAGGCAATTCCAGCTCCACTCAGAACCAATGTACAGTTTTTTTTTCCCAACCTGGAGTGTGTGTGTAAGTGTGCACTTGCATGTGTGGTGCAGCCTCTCAACATGAGACCAAATGTTTCAGTGCAACCCCCATCAATTCGTGCCCTTTGCAATCTACCTGGAATTTAATGCGACTGAATGCTTGCCTAACGTTGGTGCCTACACCGAAAGGAAATTGGTTTCGGTTCTCTTGTGTCCTTGTCAGTGCCGTTATGTGATTACGGCCTAGTGTACATACTGCAGTGTCCCTTTTCATGTCCTTTGACATAGTTTTGACTAAACAGCAGAAAGAGGAAGGTAGGAAAAGTCAATATAAATTTTTAGCAATGTGAAAGACGGAGAAGTGATCTCTCACTTCTCCGTCTTTCACATTGCTAATGTGGAGTCTTTTTCTTCAACCTCCATCTCTGGAGGTTGAAGAAAAAGACTGCACATGAAGGTCACGGCCCTGAACCTGTAGCTAGAAACATTGTGCTGTAAAATAGTCTCATTTAGACTCTGCTAGAAAACTAATTAGCCTAGCGGCACTCGACCCCTACCATCTCTCCACATATAGTCTGTGGGCTGTGTATGTAGTGCTCAAGGTGTGCTATTACTGCATTACAATGATTCTACATGGCAACTCTCAGACATTTGTGTAATCAGGGCCATTAGCCTCAAAATTTAGACAGCTATGTTGCTCATTGGATTTTGTTCAGAAAGTCAAAATTTGACACTTAATAAAAGATCACTGATGTGCCGGGTATAAACTGAGCTGAGTGCTGTCAGTGCCTATTTGAAATGGTAAACACTTCCAGCAGTAACCAAGATATTGTGCATGCACAGAAATAAACTACTGATAAAATACTCTCTATTTAATCGCTGTGCACTCTATCTTTGACAGCTGATACATATACAGCATTTACAACAACCAAGGTGGAATCCACTTTAAGTGATAGCTCATGTTGTTGGGAAACTTTCACATTTTATTACACAAACCTTAATGAATGGTGCAACCCTAACGCTGGCTCGTTTGCAGACCTGCGGTATCACCTTTCACTTAACTGGTCTCCGACGGTCTACCTAACATCCATTTTTATAAACACAGCAAAGTGAACACAGTTAAGACCCCATTTTATCTTGTGCTCACATCCGCTGCCCCTGAGATCCCATGGAAATGTGCAGGCTAGAAAAATATCTGTCTTTTAGTCCGGGCAAGAAGAGGGAGCAGCTAAAGATAGGATCAGGTTCTTGTAAAGGGCAGGTGAAAGTTAAGTGAATCCAAGGGTAAGCAAATCTTTAGAATAAGACTCTGCTATTGAGGGAGTAATGTTCAGGCAGTTTTCTGCTGGTTCTCAACTGGCATGTAGCATTCGGTTGGGGAAACACATCATACATTGAAGCTCTACAAGTAATGTACCACTTTCTGTGGGTCTCGGTGAAAAGGACACAATCGGGTAGCGTGCTATATGCTTCATGCTGTATAAAAACACTCCCCATTAAAATCTGAGAAGACCACATGTCTTATGTCCATACGGTATGGATTACGTGGTGTTAAATGTGTCTCCATGTCACATTGAAATCAAATGGTTCTTTACATTGAAACATCCATATATGGACATTATTTTCCCCCCTAATACTTACATCTCGAACAAACTTGTCAGAAGCAGTGGGCATACAGGGGAATTGTTGCCTCCCGTACAGAAGTAAATTGTCCTTTGACAAAAGACACATTTTTCACAACATGAATCAAGCCGCTGACTCTGATTGACATTATATTGTGACATTGATTGCATCACAGCCAAATTGATCACATAGGTTGAGCGTGATAGGGTGAAGTAACTTTAAAGAAACAATTATTGGATTCTGACCAAACTATAAAAAGAAAATCTTGATGAGATTGGTTTTCAGAGTGCAGAAAATTGCAAGTAGACTTTAGTATTTACAGTGACCAGCAAGAATTACCAAAAAACTGGACACATAGCATTCTCTACGCTTTTGACTTTGCTATGTAATAGTCTTAATGGCACTTCCCCGCAAATCCAACATGTATAATTATACAAGATTGGAACACAGCTTTTAAACAGTGAAGCCACCTCACAGGATGTGGATCTAAGGTTTTTCATGCTGTAGCAACGAAGTGGCAGGAGCTATTGGCATGTAGGGTGGCACCAAAAAGGTCCTTTTTGTGACATCCGAACGATATATCAGCCAAACTGTAAATGACATTAATAAACTTAAAAGTATAGTTTGGATGTTTTGAAGTGGGTTTGTAAGAGGTACTTATTATAGAAGCAAAGCAATGTACTGCTGTTGACATAGACTGTGTATAAGAAGTGGACGTAGTCACCGTGTCATCATTCATTGGTTTGTTGTTGTTAAAGCTTGTTGTCGTCATCTTGTTTTTTTGAATCAGAAGTGACACAAGAGGGTAGAGCAAAATACAAGTGAACGCTGAATAAGACTAAGAATAAGATTTTAAGGCGACCAAAATGTTACAATTAACTTTCATGAACTGAAAACACACTGTAAAAGGGTTAAAGTTGTAAGACGAAAACACAAACAACTCCCAGACCGGACAATGCTGTCACAAGGTAGTCACGCCCTAAAGCATACCCTGCTTTATGTTCTATTTGACTCTAAATGGGACCATAATTTACTAAATAAACATCATGCTGTATTGACCTGAAACTAGTGATTGAGACCATAAGCTTATGTTTACAATGTTTACTGAGGTAATAAATCAAGTGAGAAGTAGGGTCATTTTCTCATAGAATTCTGTATTATCAGACTTCTTTTTGCTACCAGAGGAGTCGCCCCCTTAGTAATAATGCAAGTTTAAGGTACTTCCGCTTTGGCTTTACTTTTCAGACATGGAGGTTGCAACCTGATTTTAACCACCTAAAAGAGATATATCAGTATAAGTGTATGCTATATTTATATTATTATATATTGAATATTTTTCGACAGGGAACTGAACTGAAAGTCAAACTTATCTGTACTGTTTTTGTTAATGGAGTCTGGTGGCTTTGAAAAGAGCATAGATAAGTTTCAATTTCAGTTCAGTTCCCCGTCAAAAAAGTCTGTTTGACAACAGGATAAAGCAGTGAAAATATTCTTAATATAGCATACACTTAAACTGATATTGATCTTTTAAGTGAGCCTTTTTTTTAGGTGGCTAAAATACGTTTCGCTGCTGGCCCCGTTCACAGCACTGTATTGCTTTGCTGCCGTGCGGTAACTCCTGTCTGTTTTTCCAATCTGGGGGCGTGCTGACCGTCATCTACTATAGGTAATACACTGACTATGGATAAGTATCTCATACAACCCCACTTCAAAACACCTGAACTATCCCTTTAAAACACAGTTTATTACTGTAGGTACACCTAGCTAAAACTAATGCGGCCTAATACAACAGTCCTGCAGAAAATCCTATTTTCATGAAGGTTATAAAGTTCAGTTTTTGTTGAAACTGTTTTAGAGAGGTGTTGAATCAACTCTATGATCATTGTGGAGGATGAAGGTTGTGGTGCTGTTGAATTGTATTGTGTTATACTGATGGGTGTAATTACTTTCTCGTTTATATCAATGACTTTTTTTAGAGCTACTTTATTAATCCATCATTGGGGAAATTCAGTTCTTAGGGTTAATAACAGAACTCTGTATAATGCAATTCAAGCACCATAAACTAGATCCTCCAAAATGACAATAAAATTGAATCAACTGAATCAAATGTGTTGAGTTGAAACATGAAAGTCATTAAGAGTTACACACAGCTGTAGCACATAAACCTGTACAAAGTGCCCTATTTCCCCTCTTATATTCTCGTGCATTTGCAAATAACTAATAATCAGTAAATGTGTGTACAACACTTAATATTACTGGAAAAAAAATGTAATACACAATATGAAATTTCCCCACATTTCAGCCTTCTTACTGCACAATTGCTGTGTGATTCTTCTACTATGAGGATTGCTTGGAGAGATAACATTATTTCCTTTATGGTTGTATATGTCTCTATTATGACCTGGGCATAGGGCGAAAGTAAAAGAAATCTTTCTTTTCTGGTGTCTACAGAAAGTGACTGCATTTCATAATAAAAGACAACTGAGAAGACATTATCCTTGGTCATGTGGTAAACACTTGAGCAGTCCCCTCACCTTTCCCTCTTCTTTCTCGATCCTCGCCTCATCCTCCTCTCAGAGCAACCTTCACGTCCCTCGCTTTCTTCACCTGAAAGGTTTTCTATAGTTCTTCCGTCTCCATCACATCTTCTACGCCTCTACAAGCAGGAAGCATACAGAATTTAAATTAGCTTCTTAATACTGTATATTACAAGCATTATATATTGTATAGGCTACTACTTACACAACAAAAAAAAATACTTTATTAGTGTTGCAAATCTTCGTGCAATAGAAACTGCTGCACATGATGGTTTGTTATAACGTCTAGTAGCCACTTAACTGCATGTGAGCTCTAAAACAGCACTAGCAAGTTGTGTTCACTTGCCAACTTCCAACCTGTA
Source organism: Sebastiscus tertius (assembly GCA_916701665.1). NCBI lineage: Eukaryota > Metazoa > Chordata > Actinopteri > Perciformes > Sebastidae > Sebastiscus > Sebastiscus tertius. The sequence continues at coordinate 25,460 of CAKAOH010026045.1, read as the reverse complement.
GATCATCACATCACCTACTGCAGGAGTAAAAGTCTGCCAGAGGCGTTTCCTAACAGACTGAGAATGGATTTTTGCTGGTCAGCCTTGTAAGCATGTAAACTTGTTATGCGTAAGTTCCTGCTGTAACATAATTTCTCTCAGTAACCCGGTTTCTAGTATACATGTCAACATGTTCACTGATGTACTGTGGGTGTGTACAATCGCCCCCTAATTCAGTAGTATAATACAGTACACTGGATTTCTGACACTGATTAGGTGTATTGAACACTGAGCCACTGATCAATCAATGAAATGCAACACAATTCCAGGGAGGCTTGTTAAAATGCCATGAACAGCATCTCCCAAGAGTTAGGTTGGCTATAATGCAAGAGGTCCTAACAAATATACCAGTAGGCCTGTGTGTGTGTATTTGTTGTATCTTTATGGAGAATACAGGTAGAGTTAAAAGACAATATATAACAATGCAACAACGCACGTCTTTTTCCCGTTGAACCTGCACGTTTCCATGTTTTGTTTCTTTTACAGGAGAACATGTACAAATCTAACTTAAATTGCCTTAGTCCTTTAAATCCCCTTTAAATGTTGCTACAGGATCACTCAAAGCAAATGATGCAAGCAACAAACAGAACAAATCTACACATTATTTTTCAAAATTGTATCAAGCAAGCATTTCTTCAAGATTTATCTTTTTAACACTGAACCATTTAAATTCTGCATATTAATTTAAAGTCTGAAACCTCAGTGTAAAATATTAAGGGAGATTTTTTTGTACGAGTTGTGCAACTACACACCTTAAATTACTGTAATATAACTCAAGAAATGTAAAAGTTAGAAATCAAAACTTGCTTAACTTGGCTAACCCATACCGGTCTCTCACCCTGTGCAATACTCAACATGTGGCCACCATCATAATATTTGTGCTTGCTGACTGTATAAACTCGGCTATAGCTGAAGACACAGCACTAAAGAGCTGTGTGGATGGATAAACTGGTGAAAAAAAATCACAAATTGTTGCATTTGCATTTCTGTTTCCATATCGATTAAACAAACAAGATTGAACAAAGTGGTGGACAGAGCCAGGCTAGCTGTTTCCCTTTGTTTCCAGTCATTGTGCTAAGCTAAGCTAATTGTCTAATTGAATGCGATAAAGACACATGAGAGGAATCGATTGACACATAAAAACCCTGAGAACCTCCATCACCGTTTACAGAATAAGAGTGTCCGTATACCCACTATAGTTGCAAGAGTACACACAGTGCTTTTAGCTCCTTCTATTCTGGTGTTCTCACTCCAAGGCCGTGTGCCATTCAGGCTCTCAGAACTCACATCCAAACCTCTGCTGCCTTCAATTAGCATTTAACTCATGAGTGTCAGTCAGTGTCTCCTTGTTCACCAAAGTAGCTGGGAATTCAATTTCTCCCTGTCCTTACAATCATCTGCTCCCCCTCCGTCCTCCACCTCTCTCTCTCTCTCTCTCTCTCTCTGTCTTTCCTTTGCTGTCTTTTTTTATTCATAGTTTCACTCATTGAGCTGTTGAAGCAAATATAACATTTCATTTAGATAATTAATCTGTGTAATAAATCAACAAGACTGTTCATTTTCCGTCATCTTAAACAAGAGCATGTATGCACGAAAAAGGGCAACAATAAGAAAATGCTAGTTAACTGATTTGGTGATAAAGTCTGAAACCTGCCGACACAGAATTATGATGGACACAATGTCAAATATTCACACAGCAATTCATTCAGGAAGACGTGTGCTTTAGATTACTGCCTTTGGGTAAATCAGCTAGAGCTGAAATGAGTAGACGATTAATTGATTAGTCGATCAGCAGAAATTTAATGGGCAGCTAGTTTGACAATTTGAATACCCATTTAGGTATTTTTTTCAAGCAAAATATGCCACATTCTCAAATGTGAGAATTTGATGCCTGTCTGTCATAAATGATAAATATTTTCAGGTTTTGAACTTGCGAAAAAAAACAAGATATGTTAAGAAAATGTACATTTTTGTATAACATTTATAAACAAAATGATTCATCGATAAATTGAGAAGATAATCAACAGATTAATTGATTTAATCAAAATCATTTTTTGTTGCCCTAAATTATATGCATCATTGGCTTCATGAGCAGCACAACATAACAGTTCCTTCCAAGAAACTTAACAGTTTTCTAAAAGCATTGTTCTACACCCCCACTTTTTTTGTTCCATGTAGCCTACAGGTGTCCGCTCATACAGGTTAGCAAACCTTGTTGCTTTTATTGTTTACAGATTATTTTTGTGGCATTTCACCACTTCACTGACAGTGTTGACAGTGCGTCTTAACCACTCGGCACCATCTATTTTTTATATTACAGCTGCGCTCCTAGTATCAGTGATTTAGAAACTGTCAGAGAGTCTAATCATCACTTTGTCAGTCAAATCAGCAAAAGGCTGTTTTTCAATTCCCCGCATCATTTTGTGCTCAACAACTTTCAATAAAAGCATTATGAGCAGTTAGGCGGCCGTGCATCAACTGAGCCATGGATGTGTTGCCCTTAGGCTTGCACCGATCCGACTTTTTCAGTCCCAATACCGCTAGCGATACCTGGGCTTTGGGTATCGGCCGATACCGAGGACCAATTCTATACCAGTGTTTAATTAATGAGCTGTATGCATCACTGTGTGGAAGTCACTGGGATCATTCTTTTATGTGTAAGGCAACATCAGGCCTGACTTAAATATTGCTTTCCTAACTTTTTAAAACAAAATGTCACAAATAAATACGTAGATACTAATTTACTGAATTGTTATTTATTATTAAAATAATAAATCATACACCTTGGCATACCAACTTGGCAAAAGAAATCTTAAAAATTAAGAGGAATTGCAATTCAAGTGTAAACCTTTTTAATACAGCGACAAATTGGTCAAAACTTAAACAGGAATTACATTTCAGTATATAATGTATATAATATATAAACATAGAATTTAATTAAATAGATCGTCCCCATTGTCACCGATATCCGATCCAGCCATTAGAGTCAGCCCGATATCCGATTCGGTATCAGTATTGGTGCATCCATAAGTTTCCCTGTTGCACACTTCTGTGCATTTTAGCACAAAATAAAAACCAACTTAGAAAAAAATTGCTTCACTTACTGTATGTAATCCATCACAGTGAACAGCATGATTTAGTTTTGCCAAGGTCACAGTATTCTATTATGGATGCGGTGCATTGTTCTTGTGTGTTGTCACTTCAGGTACTTGTTGGAATATGAGAAAAACACATTTATCAATCTCTAAGACTATTGCATGTTTTGGAAAACATTCCCAGTTCTGAATGAGTTCCTCTGAGTTTTTTTTCTGTCCACATTTACTACTTGCTGTTTTACCAGCTAAGACCAATACATTCTGTTATGATTGTTATGATTCTGTTATGATTATGTTTGCTGTGACAGAACTTTGCAGAACATATTGCAAATCTACAGAAGGGGTTTAATATAGCAATATGCCCTTAAAATGATATCCCGATATTACAAAATATTTACTTTCAATATTTATGATCATATGCAGGGATTGTTTTACTTCTCTATTAACCAATGATTATTTTCATTATTAATTAATCTACCAATTCTTCCTGATTGATCTGTTAAACATCAGAAAATTGTGAAAAATGTCCATGATAATTTTTCAAAATAACATAGTCATGCCCATGGTGACTTCTGCAAACTAATTCTTTTGTCCTGCCAACGGTCCAAAACCAAAAGATAATCAGTTTACGATGATATAAAATGAGAAAAATCTTAAAATCTTCACATTTGAGAAGCTGGAACCATCAAAATGTTTTAATTTGTGCTTGAAAATTGACTTACATGATTAATCGATTATCAAAAAAGTCGATGGACTAATCAATTAATAGACTAATCTTTCCAGCTCTACCTGCATCCCTACCTGACTGTGACTGATTGACATTTGCCTGTAGTATTTTCTTTTTTCCCCTGCAATTTACCACGAAGCAAACTTACGATGTGGTCGATCAATTTTTGTCACCTGAGCTGAATCAGATCCTGACATGTCTCACAGTTAATGTAATTACTAGATGATGGCCTTAGATGGTCTCTGTTGTGGGATGTAGCTCCTTTGCTCTTTTAATTTGAATTCATGTTATGAAACCTCTTCCACATTACTGAAATCACTCCTTTTTGTTTTTCATTTTTTGGGGGGTGAAAATAGACATGAGAGAGAGGGGACGACATGCAGCAAAGGACCGCGGGTTGGATTTGAACCCTGGGTTGCTGTGGTAAGTACTCAGCCTTAGTACGTCACCAACTCCTCCACAGCCAGCATGTACGTATATAAAAACTTAAGAGTGTCCTTATACAGTGTTGTACCCACTACTACCAACATTATACACACAGCTTTAAAGTACTTCCTGTTGTTGTTCTTTTGTTCCAAGGCCGCGCGCCACTCAGGCTGCACTCGCATCCCATCTGCAATCTGCATCTGCATCTGCATATAGGCGCTGTCGTAATAATGCTGTTACAGCCGCCATATGATCAGTCATTCAATTCATCTGTCTGAGACTATAATCATCACTTTCTCAGGTTAATCAACAAATGGTTATTTTACCATAATAACTGACAATAAAAGAGCGCACCAAGAGCGGTCCAAACTTCTCAAAACATCTGCATACACGTAACAAGGACACACATCATATGGCACGTGCACACACCGGTCCATCAAGCCGCACTCCATCTGTATATCCAAGGGTCTCCTGCGACCTTCCTCCCAACAAGGCCAAGGGACATTCATACTGATTTATTCAAAGGGACGGTTCTCATTCAATTTTCTCCATATTCATAAGCGTGTTTCGCACCCCCGCTCTCGTTTTCCTTTTCAGCTTTAAATTAAAGGTACAGGAACGAGCCAGGCCTTTCATCTAGGGCTGGGGGTGGAGGGCTGGGGGAGGAGAGCAAAGGCGTGTGTGTGTGTGTGTGTGTGTGTGTGTGTGTGTGTTGGGTGGGTGGGGGGGTGTGCGTCGGGAGGGAGGGATCGGTAGTGGTGAGACTCTCTCCACTCCGTATTTATTAGCCCCCTCTCCCTCCCCTTTGCCCCCCCCACACCAACCCCCTCCCCCCCCCTCAGCGACACCTGGCGAAAAATGATTCATTAATTCAAAAAGCAGCATTTTTGAAAGCCGTATTTCAAAGGCTTCGACAGGAAAGCGAGAGGAGCTGAGTGGGGTAGGGTGAGCCGGGAGAGCTGAGCGAACGGGAGGAGGAGGAGGAGGTGATGGAGGAGGTGGAGGAGAGGGCAGGGGAGGGCAGAGCCAAGGTGTTTGAAGGGGCAGAGTACACTTCAAGTTTCTGTCACGCCAAAGATCAAGCTGGGGATTGGGGGGGAGAGAACGGGGGTGGAAGGTAGAAAGGGGGTTTACTTCAAATTTAGTCGGCTCATACTTACTCGATCTCCATGCAGGTGGCTTTCATTTAGCAATTACAGATAACAATTTAGATAGATAGACAGATAGACAGATAGATAGATAGATAGATATGCCTATTATTAAATATCTGTTGGCTAAATGAGAAGATTCTTCCAAGTCACTGTGGCTCCAACGCATTAACTAACACACACACATTTATACACACGAGCGGTAAACACCAACAGCGGGATCATGTGTCGGCCACTCCCAGTCCAGCTGAATCTTTCATACGGCTGCAGATGATGTGGTTAATTATAGATGGCAGGACAAGCCGGGATCCTTAGCCTCAATTAGACAGGGCCACAGGGTTACTGACCTGAGCAACGACTGTCAGTGCCTATTACACACTACACATGGCCAGTGACAGCGAGAGGGGCTGTAGGTGGAGGGCAGGCCTGGGTTACAAGGGCTACTGCTGTATTCTTTTCTTTGCCGGCAAAAAGCGCCCATAGACGCGCACACACACACACACACACACACACACACACACACACCCACCCACACACACACAGAAACCCACAAATCGTAACACAGTTCTCTCAAGCAGGCTGATTTTGTAATCAGTGGAATTAATCACATTATTAGCTTATTACTCTTGCGTGATTGTGTGTGTGTGTGTGTGTGTGTGTGTGTGTGTGTGTGTGTGTGTGTGTGTTTGCACTCACAAAGTTTCATAGTTTTTTTCTTTTCTTGGTCCAAACATAATGAAGTTGTTGAAGTTGTGTAATTGTTAAGTTTATGTCTGACCATCCTGGTGAAACTGTAATTTCAAACACATTGTATAAAATGGTGAGATTAAAAATCAGAGATGCAATGGCTCTATACTCTCAGGATTCAGTGCACAACTTGGATCTTATTTTTTGTCATTTTTGCCATTATTTCCTTTGATTATGATAACTTTACAGTTTATGAGTAAATTTCTGAGATCGCGGAACACGGCAACATCGCTAAAAAGAAGTCAGACAGAGAAAGAAAGAAAGAAAGACATGTGAGCAGGCAGATAATTATCCAGGTTTTTAAACAATCCTCCACATTAAGGCTGGCCCACCCAATGTTAAAAGATTTTCAAGTTGTTTAATTTAACAGTTTTGTTCCTATAGTGTGTGGAGTGCAACCATTTGGCCAAAACAGCACTCCACACTCTAACAGATTCCATTCATGAACAACAAGAATCCCGACAAAAAAAACGTAAATCTCGCAAAATCTCTCGCGATCAAACGTGACTTTAGTGTAAACAAACATGGCAGACGATGGGCAGGAAGAATTAGCGATGTTGGTTTTTGCACTACTTTTTCAACAAAGGATGGATGAATGAAGTCATGGAGACATGTTAAATAAACACTTGTGTTGTTGCCACAAATCAACAAGTTGGTCCTCCATGTCTGTGGTCCATCTCACTACTACTTTGTGCTGCGTGTTTTGCATTAGCTCATGCATTAGCCGCAATGACGTCGGCTGGGTTCCCAATTGGCTATCGTTCTTTCCCACGTGACTCAACTGTCCTCGGGGTTCCCCACACACAACAGGATATCGGATCGTAAATAGTGAACTTGTTTAATATTTATGATTTGAAACCAGTGCGGCCAGGATGGACTTCAGAGGTGATCGGGGGATGTAAAATACATTCTTATCATACGTCACACCACAGGAATATCTGGAAAGATAATATTTAGAACCCTCAATCGTCAGCAGGGTTTTGCTGGAGGGGGGGAATCGGGCCCAAAATTGGCTTGATTTTTGTGTAGTGTGTACCCAGCATTAGCCAAAATCACTTTTATGACCTGACAATGTTATGGTTAAGGTTTTGTAAGGAACAATTTTCCTATGTTTTTGTGTCTTGGTGACTAATAGGAACTATTTTTGAAATTGGTTCAGTATTGAGGGAGAACGCTGTAAGCGGCAGCCGCAATACGAGCTGCAAGGGCAAGTGAGCAGCATCAATGTAACGTTACGTCCACTAAAAGGGCTTGCTTTTGCCACTGACCGGCTCAAATGTCTGACAACATTATGGAAAGGACCCTACAGAGAAAGAAAAAATGTTTTTCTTACCTTTCGCTTGATCTGGTCTGTTTGTTATTGTGGCCAAGTCCCGCTCAAGGAGAAGTCTTGTGAAATCTGAATATCTGCATATTCTGGCTCAAATAAATACCATTGAATTCAAAGACCTCGTCCACATAGTTGAAATCATCTAAATATTCAGCCATGACATTGAAAATCTTTTAGATAACACTAAGCTATGCTTTCTGTACTCCAACACAACTAACTCTGCCTGGCTGGCACTCGCATTTCCACCATGGATGCATTCCACTATTCCACCGCTGTCTTCTGGCAAAATTTCAGAACGAGACTTCGCATTGAGTGAGACTCTTTAATATCAGACACTTATAATAACAATCAGAGCCAAAAACAAGCACTTTTAGTGAATATAAATGACAGTGCCAGCTTGCCCCAATGGCACCATATTGCTGCCATTTACAGCGCTCTCCCTCAATACTGGACCAATTTCAGAAGTTGTTGTTCCTATTAGTCAGTTAGACACAAAAACATGGGAAAATAAGGTCCAGGGCTGGGACGATACACCTATCTTCACGATACTTGGGTGCCGATTTGATCTGTATTGGAATTTTTAAGTATTGCAATTCTACAAGAATTGCGATTTGATATTACGATTTATATTAAGATTTTTGTTAACTTTTTTAACACTAGACCATGAGAAAAAGTTGAATCATACACATTCAGGGACTTTTACTTTGGAAAATATCTAAATTGATACAGTAAAAATGTTTGATTTTCAGCACATATGTAGTCAGAGATGTCCTGAAGTCAAATATATCAGTTATTGTCAGGCATTATTTATAAAAAAAACATGTCCAGCAACATAAAAATCAAAGAATAAAGACATTTCCCTCACAAATTAGTGGTATATTCTTTTAATTTATAGGGGACACATAATGTTTTATACTTCTGGGGAATATAATACAATCAGTCTTATATGTATACATACATACATATATGTATTTCGTACATACAGTTCCCTATATTAACACCTTATTTTGAAAAGCGGACATAGTCACACATGTATACTTACGCTAACTTCATCAAGTCTGTCGTTAGCTCTCCTGCCCGCTCCGTTTTCTTTATACATCCACGGTCAGCTCCATCGGGGCGTAACATAAATGTCAGTATATGGGTGCTCTACAGTCGCAGCGTTGGCCAATTTGACCACGGAGATGAGAGTGACGGCTGGCTTACCGCAATACGATAACGTTTCCTGTCCATGACAGAGTTAGCATGCAGCTTTAGCTATCATGTCTAGCTCTGCTTTTCCTGGTAATGTGTGAAACCCAACATGTTTCCATACTTTAATGTATGTGTAGTGTTTACCACTTTGGATTTTAAATGTGAGGCTGCAGGTCGTATCCATGCAGACCCTTTCTACTTCCTTGTTCCGGCTCGCTGCGGTTTGTTCTGGTTGACGGATACGGAACGGATATGACATCATGTTATTACAACAATAAAAGTGGTAACTTCCTTCTACCTCCGTATAGACTCACATGAAGCAAATATATCAATTCTGGCATTTCAAAATCGTAAAAAAAAAAATCGCAATACATAGGTGAATCAAATTCTTTTTCCCACCCCTATTACTAATACAAGTCAAAACTTTTGAACACTCTGGTGTAATTGTCTAAACTTGTTGTTGCTGTTAACACTTTCTCTCGCTGTATCATCCTGCGTTGTGATCTCTAAGAATCTGGTGCTTAAGCAAGCGAGTCTAAACATCAGTGTCACCCACAGCTCGGCACAGAGCATTGATATTTCCCGTGTTTTTCTCACGGAGGTAGCTATTGGTGTAGTATGTCCCATTCCCAGGGTGTCTCTCGTAATACTGTCTCTGGGAACAAAACCAGGCAAATAGCCCTGAAATCTATCATATAATGATCCAGCCCTAATGACTATGGCTTCAGGAATAGGACAGTCCTTCAGTTAATCACTGCTGTCTACCTTAAACTCTGTATCTTGTAATTACAGTGTCCTGCTGGCCCCCTGTCTCACCACTTTATCCCTCTATCTACTATATCTACTCTCTACAGGAAGAAAGTTTCCATGCAAAACTATATTTCTCTGAAACTGAGGTTGTGTTTTGTTCAGCCCTTGCCAGTTATTTTACTCGAGGATGCTAAGTTTCTATTTGTTGATCAAAACTCCAGTTAAAGCCACTGCCTCTCACATCAAACCAGCCTCTCTGCTCCTCATCCACCTCCTCCTCACTCCCTGCTGCCTTACCTGTACTCACCTGTGTCTGTCTGTGCGGGTGAGTGAGAGCCAAGCCCCCTTTGGGACCTGCTGATTAGGGTATTAAAAATAAATGGGCTCAGTTTAGGGGGGGTTTGGTGGCACGGTGGTATATATTTCTGTTAATTTTTCTTTGCCCCCACCCCCTCCCTTTCTCCTATGTAGTGACTGATCTGGCAGAATATGATAGCATGGGCTGTCACGGCAATAATTAGGCCTATTTTCCGTGAGGTCATCTTACAGGGACGCTGGGCGGCTGTGGTTCACACACAGGGTGCTCTGTGCTGCTCCTCCTGCCCCAGAGCCCCCAGGATATGATCGTCCGCGCAAGGCAACAAAGAATCACTCCGCAGCAAATGAACGAAACATAAAACACCTACAATCTGATATGGACCGCGGTTCCCAACGCTTTATACGCTGGGAGAGTTTACCTCGCTGGGCTTTCACAGCTCAAAATCAAACCGCCTTTTATTAAATTGTGTCCAGTCTAAAATATTAAACAAGATCTGAAGGAGGATTAAGTTGTCAAGGGAATTACCTGTGATGAATTTCAAAGGGAGAGCCTGTGTTTTTTTTAGTTTGTTTGTGCACCAAAGTCAAGTAATTAAGTGTGAAAACTTTGTCTAAATAAAACCTTGAAGTGTGAGGTAGACATGAGGGTATTTGGTAATGATTCTGCTACCAGAAAGCCAACAGTGCCAAGTCAGAGCGCAACATATTTCAGCTCCATTGAAAACACTCCCTGGTTGGGTCAACAGCTGCAGGCTAGAATTAGAAATCAATTATTCAGCTTCGACAAGCTCATTAAGTCCCTGAATAGGATTTTCTGTTCTGAGTCTGCCTGCTCATTTCTCCTAGCTTGCAGTTTCTAATTAGTATTTCTTTTCTCTTTAAAGTTTGATGGGAGTTTGGGTGAAAACGTGGGCACTGACTTAACACTCACAGGCCCGCTGGCTCCTCTGAACAGTATCATTATCTGTAGAAGAGGCTGTATCGGTACATTGGAAGACCACTGAGGTTGTTTGCTTTCATTTTGGGCACCATCTAATGATTGGAGTCATCAGGCTAAATTAGGCATTAATAATCAAAGGAGTGTAATCTGGGTAAATTAAGCATTAATAATCAAAAGGATGACTGGAAATTATCACACGCAGTAAATGAAGCAGCGCTAATCAGCAGGAAGAAAGAGGGCACGAGGCCGACAAAGTATTTTGAGATAGAAAACGGAAGGATGTGTGCGGGAAAATGCATTTATAGTCAGTTCCCGCTGAAGGACTACTCCGTGCTAAAATGATTGATGTTGTCATAGAAACTTCCATCCGTCCCACTCGATGGCATCCTTCGAGTGAAGCCAGACACGAAGCTTGCATTTCATAATGTCGCCTACTGTTGCCTACAGCACCTACAGTGCAAGAAGGCTTATTAGCAAACCTGTTCCATCCCTCTCTCTCTCTCTCCCTGCTCTGCCTCCTCCCATCCCTCCCTCTCTCCCTCTCTCTTCTCTCTCCCTCTCTTCCTCTCCTCTCCACATTGTGTCTGTCTATCTGATCCCGTGGCCTTTTGTTGCGCTATGAAAGGCCTGATGCCACACTCATTATTTTCTCCTTTATCTCTCTCCCCACTGCTCTGATTAGAACAGTCGCCCCTGACAGACGCCCTCAGCCAGCTCCTATCCATTACACTGTGTGTGTGTGTGTGTGTGTGTGTGTGTGTGTGTGTACGTGTGTATGTGTGTGTGTGTGTGTGTGTGTGTGTGTGCGTGTGTGTGTGTGTCATGTGAAGCTACCCACCTATATCAATCATAAGTGTTTTCAGCACAGTAAATGTCTGTGTTATAAAGGAATATATGAAAACATAGATATCGCATAAAGGGGAAAATTAGGTGCATTTTGATAATTTTGAGGTTTTTATGAAGTAAAATTACACTCTCTGTCACACATGCACACAATACACACTCTTTCTAGTGCTCACAAACACACTCACACACACACACACACACACACACATTCACACACCATGGGAAAACTGGCTTGTCCAAGCCAAGTTTTCTGTTTGGGCTTTTGTGTTTTGATGCGGCAAAGTTGGAGGGCTCTGAATTCTGAATGCTGCTGAACTATTCCTGGGGAAAAAAATACCCAGACGTCCGTTGCTCAGCTTTATGTGTGCATGTATTAGGATTAATAGACCTTTACATCCACTTTCCCTCCCTTCCTCCTGTAGTGAAAACACCGAAACACAAGTACGTCACAGACTTTCGGAGGTTGTATTGTAGAGGGAAGATCTTAGCATCATATCAAACTATAAAACCTAAGGAATCCATCGGTACCAACCATTTCATACTAGCTTGTCGAGAAAGAGGTTAAATAACGCTAAATGCGCTAAATTTTGGCATGGAAAAACTGGGGAAAATGGCCTTTTTTCAGGGTCCCTTGACCTCTAATGTGAATGAAAATGGGTTATATGGGTACCCACGAGTCTCCACTTTACAGACCACTTTATGATAATCACATGCAGTTTTGGGGAAAGTCATAGTCAAGTCAGCACACTGACACACTGACAGCTGTTGTTGCCTGTTGGGCTGCAGTTTGCCACATTATGATTTGAGCATATTTCTTATGCTAAATGCAGTACCTGTGAGGGTTTCTGGACAATATTAGACATTGTTTTGTGTTGTTAATTGATCTCCAATAATAAATATATACATTAATTTGCATAAAACAAGCATATTTGCCCACTCCCATGATGATAACAGTATTAAATACTTGATAAATCTCCTTTTACGGTACATTTTGAATAGATAAGAAATGTGAATTAATTAATTCATTCATTCATTTGAGATTAATCACGATAAACTATGGACAATGATGCAATGAACTGCAATTAAATAATTTAATCGATTGACCTAATATATACATATATATATATATATATATACATATATATATATATATATATATATATGCCCCTTCAAGTGGGGAAATTCAAATTTTGTCAACCTTACAGCGTCATGGTCATCTTGTAATATAAGGTGTCATATATACAAAGTGTGCAGAAAACCAGCAGGGGGCATTTAATACATCAGTCGCTAATCTCCAATAAGCTGTTTACAGTTTAATTTATGCATAAATCAGCCACGCTGAATTATGGGAAACACTTTCAAATATTTACAGATACATGTAAAATGGAACAAAAAGCCTTTTGCACATATATTATTTTCTCATAGGTGCTCTCCCTCCCTGAGTACTGAATATGTCATTTGCTTTTAAATTGCATTATCATGCAAAATGAAGCAGAAATTTGATGAAACTCAGATGGATTCACCTGAGTTAATGGAATATGGGTTTAAGAGGGAACTAATTATCCCAGTTTAGCGGGGAGTGAATGTATTTCTTTGCAAGGCCCGATTTTGAATGTAAACATTAATGGCCTCCTTGATTAGCATAAGAATCGCGTGTTATTGTCCTGCTCACTCTGCGTCCTATTGGATATGCATCTGTGCTGCTCCAGACACACGCACACACACAGACACACACAGACAACAGGCTTTAATACACTTATTACCTGCCTTATCTACTAATGATGCCATTTCTGTTTTTTTTTTTTTTTATTGTTTTGCTAATCCATAAAATTCATTTCTCCAATTAAATTACAGTTTTAAGGACCAATAGCATTACTGGAAGCTTCTCTTTTTTTTGTAGAAGCCAAGACATAAACAAAAACACAAACAAAAACGAGCTCCAACTGTTGAGGTAAAGGACGATATTTAATAGAAGCACAACTGAAGAGGCTGAGTCATTGTGATGTTCGTTCCTTTGCTGTTCAGGCTCTCTCTGGGAAGTGTGAAACAAACCAGACGAATACACCGTCACGGTATAAACAAAGGACGAATGAAGGGAAAGAGGAGGTGTAAAAGGAAAGAAGGAATCGTGGGACCCAGGTGAAGAGTTAAATTAAGAAAAGGAGGCAATGAGGAGAGTTAAAGGGCAGGTGAAGAAGGGAGGCTTTGACTTGGGGCCTCCCGGGGACGATGACCTTATTTCAAATTCTGGGTGAGGGACTATAGTTAGGCAACTGAGGAGCCCCCCTCCCCAAGTCTCAGATACACACACACACACACACTCACACGCACTCAAACCCACTTTCAAGGCTGAGTTTAGGAATAGACAGCCCCCCCCTGAAGTCCTGCAGCTCCCTCAAAGGCCAAGCTGCTGCCATTGTGGTTAGTAAAGCTACACAATAGGTTACAGCGTACAATATTTCTCCAAGGTTCAACTCCATATCCTTGCATATCCAAGGAACTAAATCCTTCTTTAACTATTATATGAGAATGTATGAATATGTTCCCTGGATATACTGTATGAGACCTTTGCCCTGCAGTATGTTTATATGCACAATGTAAATTCAATGCCTGTGAATAACTACACTAAGGCTACTGCGTGGGAAGAACATTTCCATGGTTCACAATAAACCAACAGTGAGTTTACAAGATATGTTTAACTGTTGGGTTAATGTATTGAAGCATGTGTGGAAACCTGCAGGAAAAATCCTATCAGCAGAACAAATTAAGAGATAGACAAGAGGTGACTTATGCCCTATTCGCACTAGTTTTACCTTGGGACCTCTAGCAATTTGTAATAAATGAGGCGTACCGTGACTGTAATTTATCAATACAATGTTTTGAAAAACCTTTTTGTAAAATAATTAGAGAACTGTTAGTCATAACTTTTTTTATTTGTGAACAAATATAACATTATTTAAAATATTTGAATCTGCTCCTCTGATTTATAGAATATGATTTTACAGGGCAAATATTTCCAGAAGAATTGAATGTTCAGACTAAGGCTGTGGTAAATAATAAAATATAACCATTTATTTAGTAATAATAATGGTCCAAAAAAAATGTAAAATTGCATTGTTTTAATTCAAAAACCTTCAAATTTTCTTTAAGGGGACCCCCAAACCTGATATCTCCTAGTATTTTTTATTCACTGTGGAAATTCAGAATGTGTCTGTATAATATGTAGGAGCATCCTGATTGGGCTCCCAAAACCTGACTGAATAGCTCACATACCTCAGCTCTGCATGCATACCTGTCTGTCTGGCTGGCTGCTGTTGATTCCAGGCTATAGCCATCCTATGACATATTATAGAGTGATACGACAAATAACACAGGAAAGCACTTTAAATAATAACGATATGAGTAAATATACAAACACACCACCTTAACCCTATAATGTTCCAGTGTGAATATTATTGAAGTATTATAGGCCAACTATAGAAGATGCATAGCCCAAGTATAATAATAGAACAATAAAATCACAACTGATTATGACTGACACAGTATAACAAGCTTAAATTAAAGAAATTATGAATAAATAGGAGTAAGTCATAAGAGATTGCTGATAGCAGCCGATACACATGCCAACATGTGAATTAGGGGAGTACCGGCCCTTATTTTGTTTCCACTGCAAGCACTGTGCGAATCTGCCTTGTCCATAATTCCAAATTACTTACCGTATCATGTGATGATATTTAGTACTGTGCGAACCAGCATCTGTATTTTGTAATGTTCTTACCTTATGTTGACTGACCAGATGAAGGAGCTGGTTTCTGCTGGAACCAAATTCAACCCCCGTCCCACTCCTATTTTCTCTTTTCTAAATCCTCAACAATCTGTTTTGATGTCTTCTAATCAGCACAGCATTGAGATTGCTCTTGATAGGGTCTTCAATGACATTCACTTAAACACAGTCAGCGGCAGAATTTCAGTCTTATTATGAGCTCTCACGCTACATGTCACATCAGATCCAGGACGCTAGGGGACACGCTGCTCCACTCTGGTGACGTATCATGGAATAAACCTGATTGGTCCCTGGTTTTCTGCTCACCGTTTCAAACAGGGAAAGACATCGCGCCAGCTCATAAACTTTCTGTTATTTCGTCAAACATTTTAGGCAAGAAATGGGCTATGCTACTGCTGAATCTCATTTCATTTTGAAACTACTGTATTTCGCCTAGTTTGACAGCTTGGTCTAAGTTTAATGAGCCGGACACTTTGCACTGGACAGGCTCATTTGCCCCTCCAACTTGCTGCAACACTCCCACCATGCATTGGGTGACGTTTTTGCCTGCTTTCCATAGGAAATTAATTGAAAGGGTTGATGGAGGAAAGGTTCCGTCAGTGCTGCATTTGACACGGTTGACCACAACATATTACTTGGCCGACTGGACAATTGGGTGGGACTTTCTGGTGCAGTACTAAACTGGTTTGAACCCTACTTAAATGACAGGGATTACCTTGTGTCTAAGGTAATGTAATTACACATCCGAACGGACAAATATGATATGCGGTGTTCCCCAAGGCTCCATTCTGGGGCTTCTTCTGTTTAACATCTACATGCTTCCACTGGCTCAGATTAAACTGCAAAATAAATTACCATAACTATGCAGATGACACTCAAATTTATATAACCATATCACCAGGGGACTATGGTACGATACAAGCACTGAGTAAATGCATTGAACAAATATGCTGATATTTTCAAACTAATTTTTGCCGAATGCCGATACCGATATATGCACTTTTTTTTTTCAACCTAATTGCAGAGAACATCAAGTCTCTCCTGTAGTGGAATTAACATATTAATATTTTTACTGTTATCGTGATGGCCCACTGGCAGATGCAGACATTAAATACAATGTTTTTCAAAATGTACACATTCTCTGGGAAAAATAAGGAAACTACTTCAATTTAGGTTACATGTAAAACATGCCATATTTATTTTGATGTAACCTGTTCAAACAAAACTGAAGAATTCATCCTACTTTAACAGGCTTGGATGATGCTGTCCCTGAGCAACCTGGTATCACGCCACAGCATGTAATAGACCCGCCTGTCCATCGGAAGATAGCGTGTCAGTGTTTTGTCTTGCCGAGGTGTGAATATTAAACACGTGTATGAAAGTGCAGCACCAGTAGGTGGCAACAAAACCACTCACTTAGGTTGAGAAAAAACGTCATGGTTGGGCTTAAAATAAGTACGCAAACTAAGTACAATATGTATGGAAATAATGTAACATAAGTACAGACAACTTGTCACTAAAAAACACATCACTAACGTAACTTACAAAACAAAACACCTTTTTTAGACACTGGTCTCTTGGTTGAAAGTCCTGTATTTGTCCACCTCCCCTCCCACCTGCCATAAGCAGTCTCTATCGCTTTTTATTCTACATCACTAGCTCTGAGCGCAGCATATTTACTCAAATGTAGTTACATTGCAGTCAGTATAGACTACATGGTGTACAAATGACACGGCAAAAGCAAGAACGGCGTTCTTACTGAATGCCTTGCGTATAATCGTGTCATTCTAACGCCTGACCGGGCCGCCCTGAGGCAATCCTGAAAATAGGCACAACCAGGGCAAATTTCACAAGTTGCAAAACAATGTACCTCCACACCGCAGAGATATTTGTTTTTGCACCCGCTTCGTCAACGGTTTGCATGACATACACGTCATCTTATCAGCATATTGGACGAAACATTAATTTCGACCTGATGCTGTTATTTACTTTTTTATTTGCCAATACGGATGACGCGCTGATATCATCGTGCATCCCTACTGCATACTGTTGTATATGTTGTAAAATTAAAGCTGCTTTGTTGTCGTCCCCCTAAATAGGTTTTGCTGTATAGGAACACTGCTTTGCATCCAGTTCATTCACATTCAAACAGACTAGTATTCCTGCTGTTAATTAAATTTTGCTCTCTTTGATCATGACCTTAGTGGGTCAAAACTCCAGCTCCAAACTCCATTTGTAGTATAAAGAACAACTTTATTATGAGACTTTATTATGAGATATAAAAGACAACCAGCCATATACACATGTGTGGCTGACATGCATGTGTGTATATGATACATTTACAATTATTAAATGTATTCATTTTATATTTTTCAATCTTGCAATTTTTTCATACCCATCTTGAATGTTCTTTGTAATGTGTTGTGATGACCCCGATGAAGGCTATAAGCCGAAACACAATGGTTTCGCAATGAAGTTGTTCTTTATACTACAAGTGTTGCTGAAGTTTTTACCTCTTCAGACTTTTCCCCTTCTTTGTACACCTTTTTTGAAGTTGTTGAAGTTGAGCCAGAAACTCCTACGCTGCTTTGATCATGACCTTAAGAGAATAAACTGTGTACGTTGTTTGAACACAGTTATGATACTTATAACTAAAGTAGTGCTTTACTCTGACATCCCATCCTTTACTCTGATTTTAGTTGACTTAAAAGACAACATGGGTGAGACATCCTAACATTCAATTGAGCAAACTCCATCTGCTGGTGAAGATCATATGATAATATCAAAAGCTCCGGGACAGCTACTAAATGGACCTTGTGGTGAGAATGGTTTTCTCAAATGGCTTTTTAGTGGTAAATGCACAATTTAGAAGGGGTCTTATTGGTGTGAAAACCAAAACACCAGTTTACACCACCACTAGCGATGATGCATTTTACATCATTGGCCTCTTCCCAAACAGGAAGTAAAACAATATAGGTTCTATGATATCCAGGGCATTAATATAGCTGGAAACAACTATGTAAAGATATAGAGCAAAGAATGAAGTCAGAATATGTTTGGCGTTCAAGTGGATAAGTCGTGAGAACATCGCTACCAAGCAACGGCAATATTAACATTACTGTCCGTGTCTAGAAGCCACAGAGGCTAACAATTTAGCAAGTTAGCAAGTGGGTAATATAATGCAGGAAATGCAAAGGCATAATGACAGAGGAAAAAGATGAGGCTGTTGGGAATATCAACATTTTCCTCAAACAATTATGAAGAAAAACAATATAGGATTAAAATTACAATATATTAACTTATTATGCGCCGAAAAATGACCTTCCAAGGCCTCCGCCATTTCTGATGACGTCAACAAACACGTCACAACTCGTGAACTCTGAGCTTTCAGAAACTTTCCACTTAGGAGGTCGTGAATACCACAAGAGGGGGGCGTTCATATGGACACTTCTCGTGAACACGGTAAACACGCCCCCGTTTAAAGGCACCAATAGGGACAACTTCTTCGGAGTAACATTGTCCACTTTAATGTCGTCCACGCAAGTTGGACAACAGAACTCTGACAAAAAAAGTAACACTACAGGAACGTGCATTGTGTTAGTTCCCCATCTGCACATAAATAAGGACATTTTAAACTATATGAAGTATATATTATTAATAAAATCATGTCAGTCATCCTAATAAAGATGAACATAAAGTCTCATTTTACAAAAGATGCCCAGACTTCAGTTTAGTGCAGTGAGGAGAGCAATCTTTACAAGGCTCTCACTTTTCATTTCTCCCAACATTGGTTTCCCGTCATCCACCCTCCCTATCTTTACCTCTGTCACTCTGTTTTGCTACAGCCACTGCAATTTAGTGCCGAAAAGTGTAAAAACATGCATCACCACCACACCAGCTGAATGGGCTGCAGAGTGCATCATTGCTAACAAGGTCTAAGGGCCAAAGTGGTTAACTAAGCGTCTGTCTCACTGCCTTCCTCCCTCACAGTCACTCTGGCTCTCTTTCTGTCTCCTGCCTCCCTCGAATCACCCGGCTGCTCACACCACCTTAATTCGTATCCATTTTTTTGTCTTGTCGATCTCTATATCTGGACAACATGACGGATTTCGCCATCATCAAAGAAAGATTTTCCATTAATGGGCCTTGACCTTGTCTGACTACTGTACTTAAAAACCTTCTCTGCTGCTAGGCGCACTTTCCCCTAATCACTCCCCTCACTCCTTGACCCTCCTTCCCTCCACACCCCCAACTTTTCATTTCACCTTGTCTCCTCGCCATAATCTCCTGATTTTTTTTTTTCTTCCTCCTCCATAAATTTTCTGCTCCTCTCACCTTACAAGAACCCCCCTCTGTTGTTTGTGGGGGCTTGCCTGATAGCCATTAGTGTTACACCCTATTACATGAGTAATGACTGACTGTGAGCTCTAATTAGAGATGTGTTAGGGAGAGCTGACTTACCCCCCCTCCTCCCCTCCTCCTTCCTGCTTTTCCGCAGAGCTGTTACTGTGACTCCATCACCGTGGCGACACCATTAGCACAGCGCCTCTAAGAGTTGCAACTCCTGACTGTTAAAACCATTACGTTCATTACAGACCAATCAGAGGGGAAGGTGTTATGGCTAATTGATAAGCTGAACAGTGCATAAAATCTTGTCTCTAATTGCCCTGCGGGAAAAGGAGAAAGCGCCCTGGGAGAAAGAGACAGTGAGAGAATGAAACAGAGAGAGACAGAGAGAGAGAGAGAGAGAGAGGAGAAACGACTGGCGTGCTAATTTCAAAATCTGATATTTTTCCACTCGAATAATTTAGGCTTACAATATGTCTTCATCCAAACATGCTGTAGATTTTTTCCCCCCTTCTTGAATAATGGGATGTTTCTTCTGGGTTTGTCATCTGTGATAAGATGATTATCTGAAAGGTCTGGGGCACATTGTGAAGAGAGTCTCGCCTTCTCTGCTGGAGTAGGTAATCCTGGGTAATAGCATTATGGACACAGTGTTTTCCTAAAGCCCATGATTATCCACTGCTGTTTGCCGTGGGATTGACATTGGCCTCCCTGGTCTCTCTCTCTCCCTCTCTCTCTCTCTCTCTCTCCCTCCTCTCTTTTTTTCTCACTCTCTTTCTCACTTTTTCATGTCATCCTGTCTCTGACTCACCACTCCATCAAGTCCTCATATGCTCTTCTCTTACAATTCCACCAAGAGAAGAAGATGAAAATAGAGCACATGGAGCAACAAAAGAACAAATTGCTTGTAGACAAGGGTGCCCCAGATTTGAATGGCATGTTATGCTCTCTGTCGAAAAATCACACTTTCAGTTTGTCAGTTTGGGGTTACCATCCTGCTCTAAAACCCAATAAGGACACGACGCATTATGCTATTACTAAAATATGTTTACATATAACCTAGTTTTAGCCATTACTAACACTAAAGATTCTCAACGATTGATTTTTATGCTTTAATATCTAAGAATTTTTTGTTTCACATCCATTTACGTTATATGTTCTTATTCTGTTTCCATGTTCTGGTGAGCTAAAGACAATTTTCCACTTTGGCGGGACAATAAAGTCTTCTTCTATTCTTTTCTATTTTGTTCAAATTGTAGGAATAGGTGTAATAAAACATACCGGATTACATGCTTTCTTTTTCAGGCGTGTACCTCATAGTTTTCAATATTGAATCATCTCCACAAACATTTTAATTTTTTGTTTACTTCAAAAGCAGATAAAATAGATCCATCCCTTGATTTTTTTTATGGTGTGTGTGTGTTGCTCCCTCTCGCTGTTTTTGAGCTCTTTAGGTTTTTGAGTGTGGTGTTATAGAGATGTGTGTGTTGGAGAGAGACCATATGAACTGAGCTAAGACCTCTGCTTTTAGCCGATTGGCTCACTCTTCCCTCAACGCTTTTAGGCCTGAACCTGACCTGATCTCTCTCTCTCTCTCTCTCTCACTCTCACTGTCTGTCTTGTTTTTTTCCCCTTAATAGTTTTCAACATTGCCTTTTACTTAGCTTTACCACTTTGTGTCAATCTGCTCGCGTGGTTTGTGTGCGCGCGGTACTTATTTGATGCAGTACATCTCGTAAAGTGACAAAGTAATCTGTGGGGAATCACTGAGAATGGCAGGATGTATAAATTGTTTTAATCTGCAGTGAGCGAGGGGATCTTTCTCCTGGGGCAGAACGTATATGAAAAGGTTGGTTAACCATCATTGGTTTATTGAGTGTAAGTCAAGAAATACCTCAAAGGGTTTAGTGTATTCTCACTTTAGAATTAGAGATTTTTGAAGGGAATGTAGGAACCTTGAATGAGCTCGGCTGTGTCATGTGTGTGTGTGGGTGTGTGTTGTATCAAGTGTGTGTTTGTTTCTCCACCTAGAAGCTGTCAGAGCCACATGCTTGCAAGCTGTGCAGCTTCATATAAACTAAATCTAATTGGATACTGTGGACTTCACAGTGTGAAGCAATATTTGAGGATCACATTGTTGGACACAGTGTATGTCCCGAGTAAAAACAGCCTCCAAAGTCAATACCTCCCTCCCCCCCCTTCAACCCTTCCTCTCCTTGCATCCTCCTCTGTTCCAGGATCAGTAATGGGAGTCAGTATCCAGGAGGAGGCTGAAGGGGGGTGCAGGACTCCTCCCCAAAGTCCTCGCCCCTCCTCTCCTCCCTGAATGCGGCACAGCTGCCTTTCAGAACCCCAGCAGCTCCAGCTCCCATTCATCCTGGAGAGCCAAAATGAAAAAAAAAAAAAAAAAAAAAAAAACACTGGCTATTTATTAGAATACTTGTTTTGTATTGTTCTGTGCCACACAAAAGACGCTTCATTGTGTTATAGAAGCAAGCCCCCTTTTCGCAGAGAGAAACAATAACTTGGAATTGTCTTTTTTTAGAGTGTATAATAATAAAATGTCATTTCTTCTCGTCTCTGCCCCTCAGTGTGTGTTGAGTGGTGGTGGTGGGTTTGGGCACCGGGCACGGATGGCCTTATTGGCACTCGAGGTGGCCAGATTGTAGTGGGAGTATACGGTCTTTACATGAGGCTTTGGAGGGTTTAGGACGGCTTTAGGATGGAGTATGGAGGGAGAAATCTGCCCACACTGGTCTGGAGTAGAGGGAACGAGGGGAACATGCGTAAGTTTGCACATGACAGCTCCATTTTACGCAGGAACGACATTTGTAGTATTTAACCTGTGGATGCTTTATTATAGGTATGCGTAAAATCTATTTCTGCGGAGTGGAATTAATGCTAAAAAACAGAAATTGCGCACAGATTGCGCATACTGAAGTGTTATTATTGGCAAGCTTTGTTTTTAGGCGCTCTGCTGTATTCAATTGAACGCAGATAACGTTGTGCGTCTCGCTGCAGGCTGTGGTTTTATTTTGGGACAAGTGAGAGAGACGCACCGGCTGCACAGAGCAGAGCGCACTGCTCTCCCTCTCTGATGCTGCTACCAGTTGCTCTCTCTCTATAACCGACTTGATTTTTCCGAGGTGACATTATCGGCTACTGATCTGTTTCGGGAGTGAGTGGTTATCACATGTCTTTGGCTGGATTAACGAGAACGATCTGTTGCATGCTGTAAAAAAATATGGAACAGTTTATTCAATTGTGAATTGTTTTACGCGGTATTAAGGTTACATGATGTTTTCACTCTTCAGGAGGCGGGTGGTTATAGAGGTGGTGGTGGGGGCTGATCAGCATATCATTGGGTTTTTTTTTAAGGGTGTGTAGATTGAAGCTCTGAAACAATGACTTGCTCTTGCACTACCTCAGTTTATGTCCTGGTCATCAGCAACTCTTTTTCTTTTTTCCCCCCCTAAGCAAAACACCACCCCTGTTTCACGCGTGCTGACACGCACCACACGTGGACATTGTTGTTCTGGCTTATAGGTTAACTGCTTTATAGGAGAAAAGATCCCAGATTAAAGGGGGTAAAACCAGATACAATCGCTCTCGTTTTTGTGTTTTGTGCGAGATTTAGAAGTTTTGCTGAGATTAAAAAACACAACGTGTGAAACTTGGAGTTGTATTTATTCACAATCCTTCTCTTATTTAATTTTATTTAAGGTGGAGAGTGTATGGATAACTGCTTTGACCCTTGCTCCCCCACCCCCCACACTCCCCTCGTCGTGCACCATCATCCCGGTGCGCACATCCTGTTGCTGGAGGCCGCGCGCACAAAGGAGCGAGGAGGAGGTTTGAAAAGAGGTTTGTTAAAAGAGGAGTAACTGATGGGGGCTGACAGGGAGAGTAAACAGGGGCCACCGGGGTCCCAGTGTCACTGGAGAGGCTAATCCACTACATCCATCTAAATCCACTCCACAATGAGAGCAACAAATAATAATCATAATGTAATTAATAATCCAGATCGATCCTTAAATCTACACCATGACAACTGGTCCTTTTTTATTTATTTTAAATCAATTTACTTCATCAGATTTAATGCCATTGTGGATTTGTGACGTATATTAATTTAGACCTATATTAAGATATGCTTTTAAAAAAAATGTATTTTGTTACATTTTGAAATAACAAATATGCCAATTTATATTGGTTTGTATTACTTTATCTGGTTTGGTCAATAAAATATGATTCCTTGCTTTCAAATTCAGAAATAAATATATAGGCTACATACTTTTTGAGAATTTGACTTGTCATGTGATAAGTATTAATATTGAGTGTTATTTCCATTTCTTTATTATAAGAAGAAGTCAGTGTTGTTTTTCTTTATTTTAAAGTTATTTTATTTGTTTTCTGGTGTGATGCCTTCACTGGTCCTTCACTGGTTGCTCTCCGGGTGTCATCATTATAATGTCATCTTCCTCAGGCCTTTAAGCCACATGGCTGTAAAACGTTTATTGACCATTGTGATATCCCGTTAACCCTATTACCACACAGACTCATGGATCTGTCCGAGTGATCCCGCTCCCTCAGGCCCTAAACACAGAGCTACATCAAGCTTAAGCTCCAATTAAAATAAAAAAAAAAAAAAACAGCAAAAGAATGATAGAATGATTAAATCGTTAGTCTCGCCGCGGGAAGTGGTATTTCGTTTTCCCTTTCAATTAGAGGTTGATTGGGCTTTTCAGAGGAGGTCAGCTGTGAAATCTGGATTAGATATGCGCGCAGGACTCGGAGACACATAGACCGGTTTCCATCTCACGGTTTACAAAACGGGCTGGTGGGTGTTAAATAATGGACTTATGGTGAAAAAAAAAAAAAAAAAAGTCCACTGAAAATGACAACAGCAGAGCATTTTTACACGTGGCCTTTCTTTTTTCCTCTTTACGCACAGACACACAGACCTGCAGGACTCATCCACCGCCGCCAGCAGACGGCGGTACCGGCGCTTTGCCCCGGTAATCTCACGTCATTATATGGCTATCCATCCATCCTCAGGGGCTTCTCCTCTTTTAGACCAAAAGTTTTTTTTTGTTTTTTTTACCAAATCTCTTTCACATCATCTTCTACATTGAGTGTGTAATTTCTACTCCTGACACCTACTATTACTACATACCTTAATTATACCTGGAGAGAGAGAGAGAGAGAGAGAGAGAGAGGCATGATCTGAAAAATGGATTTTGATTCCTGATATTGAATTGGTTTTGGGCAGACTGTAGTGTAATTCCAGTGCATGTAAATACAGTTGGGCCCATGGCTTCAATAGGACGCACAATAATCCGTTAAAGATGGGAGGAAATGTCCTGACTTTCAAGCACAAATATAGAAAGTGGAGAGTAAAAAATAATTGCAACCCAAACTTTGATTGAAGCCTGCATGTGGATTTAAAAAGCTGCTTGATATGGAAGCTGTATTTTAGACAAATAAAACAAGCTATTCTATTGAAAAAATGTTGAGATATGTTTGACTCATGGTAATAACACACTGCATCACTGCTAACAAATCTTAGTTATTTTTGTTTAGCTGAAGTCTCTGAGAGCGTGTTTGGAAATTTCAAATGCGCTTGTGCTATTTGTGGGATTGACCCTCCTTTTCTGCCTCCTCCTCCTCCTCGTCCTCCTCCTCCATCCTCCTCCTCCTCCGGTGTGTTCTTCCTCTATGGTCCTCTAGTCACCTGACCAAACGCCATGCAAATCACTCTGCTGCTAGAGC
>CAKAOH010026044.1:0-16356 GCA_916701665.1 Sebastiscus tertius | reverse complement strand
GTTTAGTCTATGAAAGTGCACTGTGTGCATTATTATCTGTCCTGCAGACATGATATTGATCTTGCCCAGTTATGTTGGCTTTTTTTAAGTTTTCTTTATTTCTTCTTTATTTTTTATTTATTTTCACTTATTTTTAATTTATTTTTATTTTATTTATTTTTATTTATTTATTTTTTTTAATTTTTCTTTCATTTTGTTTTATCCATATTTAATTTTACTTAATTTTGTTATGAGGAAAATATATATTATATATATATTTAAAGGACAAATATGACAAAATGTTGTCATCACTAATGTGTGCAAACCTGCAATGTAAAAATAATAATAATCAGACTAAATGAAAGCAATAGCAGCATACTGCCACAAGGGGGAGGCAGAAATCAGTTTGAGAGACTTCAAACTTTACACAGAATAAAATTAACTGTAGCTACAATTTTTGGAAAGATGTTTGTTGTATAATTTAACTTTCACATATCTGAAAATCACCCTAGCTATCCTTCAGGGCAAACACATTGTACACTTTGAAAAGTTTATATCCTTTATATGGATCCTTACATTAAGACCATCTCATTACAAATTGTAATTACTATTGTCCCTGGTTAGTCTTTTAAGAAATAAAAATGCATTATACAACATCACACATAAAATCACATAATACCATGTCATTACTCTATGTTATGTTATTGAACATTTCACAATAAAGCACAGGGACATTTTTTTTAAGTACTTTGTATATATGTTGTTAGGTTTGTACAAAATTAGTCTTCAGCTTTAGTTATTCGTACTGCAAGGTGTTTCTCACAACAATAGACATTAATTCTGTACAGTATGTTTCTGCAACTACACAGTTTGGAATCGAGGCAGTTTCCTTTACATACAAAATCTCACAAAAATGCAAATACTAGGAGACTGACTGCAAAACATTTTCAACCAAACTCAAGTAATTTGGACATTTTCACGATTCAGATATCTATGAGTTGGTGGTGACATTTCCCATTTTTAAAATTCTGTTTGAGCCCCAAAGAGTTTATCCAATTTTTCACAAAAACAGAAAATCATATAAGAAAAGTCTGAAAACTGTGAAAGTTCCTTCATATATCCTGTATCGATCACAGCACAAAGGTGACACCCTGTGTACAAATTGGTGAACTACATTACATTGACCTCTCTTTGGGAAATGGTTCCTACACACATACAGGGTGCATTGCAGCTGATTTATGAGTGTCCCTGAAGTTTACTCCAGGTTTTAGGATAGACAGGAATAACTATAGACTGATGATAAAGCTCCAGTCCTATTATCCATGCAACCATTCATCACCAGCAGTGCTTTGCATTATTTTGCATTTTTTTATATGGCAGGTCAAAGCTTATAAAACACATCTCACTGTTGCCTGAAACGAAAACTGAAAATGAAAAAGCAAAAAAAAACAAAACTGTTTTTTGTTTACATTTTCATTTTTATTTATCATTATTGTAGATCTATGGTACGACTTTATTCTTGTAATATTACGACTTTTTTCTTGTAAAGTTTTGACTTTATTCTCGTAATATTACGACTTTTTTCTTGTAAAGTTTTGACTTTATTCTGGAAATCTCCGATTTTTTCCCCTTAACGTGGCCCTAATACGCCGTAGTACATTTGCACTTGGGCCATCACTGCATTATACTTATATACTATATACTTAGAGTATAAACTGTGTTACCTTCATCACAATGCTCAAATGTCTAAAATGGCTCTTGTGATAGTAAAGGTTGCTGACCCCTGCTTTAATGCATCAGCAATGTATAGGCTATATTATTCTGAAATGGGTCATTCTGTATATTTTTACACAGTAGTATTGCTACTTTTACTTATGTTGAAAGATATGAGTAGCTTACTTCTTCCACCACTGACTGTTTCTATCTTGGAAGTATCTTTTTAAAGCACAATTTGATTGCACTACAATTTTTTTTTTGTCACTTCTGACCTTTGACATGATCGTGTCCGAGCGACAAGTGAAGGCAGCACCAGTCTTTTGAAGGGAGGCGGGATCATATGGCGCTAACCCCAAAACTGACCAATCAGAGCTCAGATCTCCACATAGCAACACCAATCAGCGACGAGGGACTGTCTGGTTGCGAAGGTAGTGGTAGTTAGTGATGGGAATTTCAGCTCTTTTTAGTGAGCCAGATCATTTGGCTCAGCTCACCAAGAAGAGCCGGATCTTTCGGCTCCCAAACGGTTCTTCGTTTTACCACTTCTGCCTTTTTATAATTCAGCCAAATTTAGCTTTAGCTGTTTTGACCTATGATTAGTATGTGTGCACATATATCACTTAAATTATTCAATATAATTATACTAAACCTTATAATTTCCAGAATATCATAATTTTAGATGCTGCTTTGTTTCCAACTGTCACTCATCTTGTCTGCTATTCGCGCACCGCACTCCTCTCTCTCTTTCTCTCCTCCTCTCCCTCCTGCTATGTACCTGTAGACCGTCAGTGCACCGCGCACCCTCCCTGCTTGATGGTATGATCATTGTCTGTCATCACCTGATTGGTGGCACGGACGTCATTAACACAACATTCGGTCACAGTCTGTGTGCATGGAGTGTCCGTGGTGCGGAGAAGATCGTCCTATCATTCTGCCTTGAATTAATTAAAGGGACTGTTTGTAACTTTCAGAAATGCTTGTTAACAGCGACACCTGTGGCCGTTAAGTCAATGAAAGTCAGCGTCGGGCTTGCGCTTGCTCGCTCTACATAGACATGAACGAGCATCGCTCAAAACAGTGAGGCGACACACGTCAGCTAAAACCATAATATCACTCTATATTTCAGCTGCTTGGCAGTAATGTTAGCTGACCAGACGGAGGTCTCTCCATGAATCACTGCTGATCCTAGTGTTGGCTTTTCCTGCCTCAGCCTCCGGGGCTGAAGCAGGAAGGGAAACGTTATCGTCTCTGACCGGGTGCAGGTGTCTCCCTCTGGCACCCGGTCTGCTGTCTCGCTGTCTCGCTCCACCTCTACACGTGCATGCGCGCACACTAGACACTGCAGAAGAGTTAGTTTAGCTCTGAGAATATCTAGTAAATGTACAGTGGATGTTTGTGCAGAAATAACTGCTGCAGCTCCTCCTGACCAACAGAGGTTTCCCGTGTCTTGTGAAGTGACGGGGCTCCGCAGTGAGAAACGTTACCGTCTCTGACCGGGTGCCGGTGTCTCCCTCTGGCCGCGGTCGGGAGGCTGAAGCAGGAAAAGCCAACACTAGGATCAGCACTGATTCATGGAGAGACCTTCATCTGGTCAGCTAACATTACTGCCAAGCAGCTGAAATATAAAGTGATATTGTGGTTTTAGCTGACGTGCGTCGCCTCACTGTTTTGAGCGATGCTCGTTGATGTCTATTTAGAGCGAGCAACCGGGAGCCCGACGCTGACTTTCGTTGACTTAACGGCCACAGGTGTCACTGTTAACAAGCATTTCTGAAATGTACAAATAGTCCCTTTAAAAGAGCCGGCTCTTATCGTTCACTTAAAAGAGCCGGCTCTTATCGTTTATTTAAAAGAGCCGGCTCTTTGAACCGGCTCGTTCGTGACGACCCATCACTAGTGGTAGTGGTGGTGTAGCTGGAAGAAGCAAGTGTTTCCTTCTGGGCTTTGCTTTTCTTGCTGCTAGTAGCAACAATCTGCCTATTTATCTGCTTAAGTTTGGAGGCGTTTTAACTCTCTTGCTTTATAATTAATCTCCCTGCATGTTAATGTTGTAAACTAGCTCTGCGAGGTGTCTGAAAAGCATCTTTTTTTTTAACATAAATTTGGGACACGATGCCATCCCCGATGGAGGGATCTTCCAGAGAAGGTGACCTCTTTACTGTGAAACATGAGCTGAAAAATGGTAAGTTAGCTGCTAGCTTCACTTTCAATGCAGTCAATTTGTCATTTGACATTTATATTATATTTTAGGAGACACCTGCTTGGAGGGAAATGTTAGAAACGTCAGCTAGCTAGCTTGGAAGAAGAGCCAGCTGTCAATGGGAAACCAACAAGTCCACAAAAAATGGCAGCTAACTGTTAGCTCCTTATTACTGGAGAGCTATCTCTAACGTTACCTAACACATTTTACCAACGTTATCTAACAGATAACTACTTAATAACCGTGGTCAACAACCCAGGTAATAACATTAGCTTAAGCTAGTTGTTAACTAGGCTAAATCAGAGCATCGACACAGCAAGTTTCTGCTGCTGTTAACGCCTTAACTTCACATTCATTAACCTTAAATGATTTCCAGGTATTGCCTGGTCTGTTAGCTCACTTCTGCTTATTTCAACAGAGCAGACAGCTGCAGTGCTATCAAGTCTCAAAGAGGAAAACGTTAGCTTCATTCTGCACATTATACAGGACATCAAACATCTACAGTCACATATGGCAGACAGGTACATGTGCTTTGTTGAAATGATTTTACAACAGGAAGTTATATATACAGTTTCCTAAATAGTGTTATTAGAGTGGCAAGTCTCAAAGAGTAAACATTAGCTTGGTTTCATTCTGCACATTATACAGGACTAGAGGGTGTACATCAACATCTACAGTCACATTAGACACTGTAATAATGGTAGACAGGTACATTTAGCCTTGTTAACTTGACACTATTCAGTATAATCCTCAATTCATTCTGCACATTATACAGGACATCAAACATCTACAGTCACATTAGGCACTGTAATAATGGTAGACAGGTACATGTGCTTTGTTGAAATGATTTTACAGAATGGTATAGTGCCAAGGGAAGTAGTGTTGATATGCACAAAGCAGCCTCTCATAACATGTGTCCAAATGAATCAAACAGGAAGTTAAATATACAGTTTCCTAGATAGTGTTATTAGAGTTGCAAGTCTACTGATTCAATTTAGCCTTGTTAACTTAACACTATTCAGCATCATCCTCAACCTGTGACTGCTGTGCTTTGTTGAAATGATTTCACTGAATGGTATAGTGCCAAGGGAATTTGTGTTGATATGCACAAGCAGCATCTCATAACATGTCTCCAAATGAATCAAACAGGAAGTTACATATACAGTTTCCTAAATAGTGTTATTAGAGTGGCAAGTACTGCTAATAACTTATTATACAGGACATCAACATCTACAGTCACATTAGGCACTGTAACAATAGGTAGACAGGTACATTTAGCCTTTGCACTATTCAGCATCATCCTCAACCTGTGACTGTTGTGCTTTGTTGAAATGATTTTACTGAATGGTATAGTGCCAAGGGAAGTTGATATGCACAAGCAGCATCTCATAACATGTCTCCAAATGAACAGGAAGTTATATATATACAGCTTCCTAAATAGTGTTATTAGAGTGGAAAGTCTACTGATAACTTAACCTTCATTAATGTTAAAAATGAGTGGGTTGTTTTCCAGGTATTGCCTGGTCTGTTAGCTCACTTCTGCTTATTTCAACAGAGCAGACAGCTGCAGAGCTGTCAAGTCTCAAAGAGTCAAACGTTAGCTTGGTTTCATTCTGCACATTATATACAGGGCATCAAACATCTACAGTCACATTAGACACTGTAATAATGGTAGACAGGTACATTTAGTCTTGTTAACTTGACACTATTCAGCATCATCCTCAATTCATTCTGCACATTATACAGGGCATCAACATCTACAGTCACATTAGGCACTGTATTAATGGTAGACAGGTACATTTAGCATTCAACATCATCCTTAACCTGTGACTGCTGTGCTTTGTTGAAAGGATTTTACTGAATGGTATAGTGCAAAGGGAAGTTGATATGCACAAGCAGCATCTCACAACTCTCCAAATGAATCAAACAGGAAGTTATATATACAGTTTCCTAAAAAGTGTTATTAGAGTGGCAAGTCTCACACATTAGCTTGGTTTCATTCTGCACATTATACAGGGCAGGGGGGTGTACATCAAACATCTACAGGCACATTAGGCACATTAGGCACTGTAGTAATGGGTAGACAGGTACATTTAGCCTTTACACTATTCAGCATCATCCTCAAGGTAAACCTGTGACTGCTGTGCTTTGTTGAAATGGTTTTACTGAATGATATAGTGCCAAGGGAAGTAGTGTTGATATGCACAAAGCAGCCTCTCGTAACATGTCTCCAAATGAACAGGAAGTTATATATATATACAGTTTCCTAGAAAGTGTTATTAGAGTGGCAAGTCTACTGATTCCACCGCAGACGGCTGCTGAATGAAGTTTGACACTGCTTCAGCTGCAGCTGGTTTATAATGACACAGTGCTGCTGTTCAGGCTACAACATGATTATGCTGCACCCCCCATTTTACTGCCCTGCCCTAAATATGCAGTCAGTCTAGTTGACAGTTATTTTCACACAGCATTTTTAGCCCGCTGTATCAACTCAACCCAGCTTTGGATACCTGCTAAGTCCATTCATTTGTCTTAATCTTCCTGCTATATATCAATGATTTTTGTATGGAAAAGTGTAAAATAAAAAATATATATATATATATATGCTACAGGGGACATGATTGGTATGGTCTGACTAATTTTAGTCAAAGTTGTGTTGATGCTTTGCTAGGGATTCAATACCAGATCGAATATCGGGCCAATACTAACTCAAATAACCGGATCGGATATCGGTGATAATGGGGCCGATCTTTTCAATTCCATATACAATATACATTAAAGATTGGAATTTTAATTCCTGTTTAAGTTTTGACCAATTTCCTGCTACATTAAAAGGGTTTAAACTTGAATTGTAATTCCTGTTAATTTTGAAGATTTGTACGATTCATTATTTTAATGATAAATAACAATTCAGTAGATTTTATCTATGTATTTGTTCCATTTTGTTTTACAAAGTTAAGAAAGCAATGTTTAAGTCAGGTCTGATGTTGCCTTACACAGAAATGAAGGGATGAGGCAAACAACATATTCATTAAACATTGGTTTACCCAAAGCCCAGGTATTGCTATTAAAATCGGGACTGAAAAAATTAGATCGGTGCGTCCCTATAAAAAGAAAGAATATTCACTTTTCTGGATGAACGGTTTGTTGAAATTTAGTTGGGTTTTTAAGTTTGATTACTCAGGAAGCCAACCGAAATACACTATTCAAGCTTTTTATTTAGTGCAACAACATCTCCTGTAGACTAAAGAGGCGCCTCTCGTCTAACAGTAAGGAAGTCATCTGTCAGTCTATTAATAAACACTGAAATCAAACTTGGCCTTGGTAGATGAGCTTGACAAGGGTGTTATGCAACCTGAACCCTGACCTCACATTTGAAGGACAGCGTTGTTGTTTTGAAATGATACAGTACCGTGCACCATCGAAGTGTCAGATAGTTGCAGCATTTCTTCTCGTGCGTAACGGGAGAAGCGGCGGAAAAAGATGAAATCAGCCGCTTTAATTGCTCAGTAGCCTATTTTCACAGTGTGAGACAGAAGGAATGTGTTCACTACAATGGACATGCATGTCTAAGAGCGTGCTATGCTCAGTCATCTGTACCGGGAGACCATGATGTAGAAAGACACGAGGAGTCACTGACAGTGTGTGCTGAAGAGCTCTGATGGAAGATAATGACCTTTTTTTGCTGGTTAATGTGGCAAGTTTGCCTTCAGTTGCATGGAAGATTATCTCATACTGTTTTCATGAAGATAGTTTATTGATTATGCATGTATTCTGTCACACATTTTTACAATTCCACAAATGCATCTGTACAACATGCCCAGACTGCTGCTGTTGGCTGTGCATTCATTTAACCACCACCAAGACTTTCCTAACTTGTCCTGTGTTTTAAATCGCTGATCCTCCAGTTTAAAGCAACCTTTTAGCGTTGCAGAGTTTGACTTCATTCGCCTCATGGCTGAGAGTCTCTTTGTATCAAAATGAAAATGCAAGAATACAATATTTATAACATGAGCACCAGTTACAAAACAAAAAGTACAGTACAGGACTGTAAGGTGATGTAATTTGCCTTCTGGTGTCCAGCTTTTGGCAACGACGGCTTAAAACAGCTGATCAGGTTCAAATGTACAGCTTGGCTGTATCAACGCCACGGCATCCAACAGACAATGAGAGTGTCTGAAGAGGCTGGTAATTTTATCGCTGAAATATCAGATCTTTAGCTTTCTGGTTAACTATTAGCTTCTTTTCTAGGGCTGTCCTCAAACAAAGAAATTCTTAACCGACTTAACACAGATTTGCTCATAAGTTTCCTTTAAACAAGTCATTCAGCATGAAAAAAGCATTTAAAAAAACGACTAATCTTAGTCGACCAAGGCCAAAACGACAGATTAGTCGACTAATAATTGACTAAGAGCCCTAATCTTTTCACCTTTTTATAATTTAGTAACAGAAACAGCTATACTGTAAAAAAGGACCAGGATTAAAGATTGGCTAAAGACTTTTTTAATGAACTAGACCCTTCACTTTTATACTCCAATCTGCGTCCACAACTTATACCTACTCATATCTTTAATGTCTTGGTTTTAGTACTTATTATTTCGGCATCATTACTGAATGGCTTTCAGTGTGTGCCTATTCATAATGTGGCATCAATCATGGTAGGCGGGAGATTTATAATGCAAATGCAAATAGCAATTGCAGTCTCAAACAGCAGGGCTGTCAGTGCAGTGAGTATAAACATAAATTTTCCTGTGTTCCAGTTTAAGCTTCAGGTCAGTGGAAAAATACCTAATATGGAAAATATTCTTTGTTATTCTTTGCTGGCTACTCATTGATATTGAGTGTTTTTGTACAGATGTTAAAATATATAAATGATCCTTATGGGATTACATCTACTGATCTCCAGTAACATACTGTAACATGGTGTTTGTTATTTCTTTTTCTTTAGTATTTTATCATTCAAGCCACATTTGTTTTGTTATATGAATTGAGTAGTTAATCTGATTCTCTTTTATTTCTGCTCTGACTTCAGCCAACCTGACAGGCCACGTAGAGAGGGTGGGCATTGAAAACTTTGAGCTATTAAAGGTGCTGGGCACGGGAGGTGAGTGAAATGTTTAACTTGTAATGACCAGAATGTGACATTTAGATGATAATTTCTGTTTAAACCTTTGCTCTGCACTGAACTTTGCCCCCCTGTCTTTGTTTATTTTAACCACCAGCATATGGCAAGGTGTTCCTGGTGAGGAAAGTGAGTGGTCATGATGCAGGGAAGCTGTACGCCATGAAGGTTTTGAAGAAGGCCACTATTGTACAAAAGGCAAAGACGGCCGAACACACACGGTCGGAGCGGCAAGTGCTGGAGCACATCCGCCAGTCTCCATTCCTCGTCACACTTCACTATGCCTTCCAGACGGACACCAAGCTGCACCTCATTCTCGGTTAGGATGGGTTTTTTTTTTTATAGGAAACTGCCTTCTGTGTTATGTTTATACAGGAAAAATATAAAGTTAATGATTGTCTTTAACCCCATGCGAGATTTCACCTGCTGAATGAATTAGTATAAACTGAAATTCCCTGTAGAGAAACTAACCCACTTATAGTACTTTGGATGAAACATGACATGCATGATATCTTTTATTACAGATTATGTAAATGGCGGGGAGCTCTTCACACATTTGGTGCAAAGGGTGCGATTTAAGGAGCAAGAAGTTGCCTTGTACAGTGGAGAGATTGTGTTGGCACTAGAACATCTACACAAGGTAACCCCCAGATTCAACACAACCAAGGCCTCTTACCTGCTCTAGAAGTTATCTATTGATGCTTCCATGCTGAGTGTTTGACTTGTCATTTTCTTGTTGCAGCTTGGGATTGTCTACCGGGACCTGAAACTTGAGAATATTCTGCTGGATTCAAGTGGTCATATAGTTCTCACAGACTTTGGCCTCAGTAAAGAATTTGATCAGGTACAGTATATCTCAACAATACGTGTTAAAACCTCTCAACCCTTAACCCCTTACCATTCCACCCTCTTTCTTTGGAGGGGTAGGGGTTGAGGTATAGAGGATGTTCAGGGGTAGATACAAAGTCAGCAGTATATGTCACATAGAAGTGGTGTACGTCATCTGAAAGCTGGGAACCTGAGGATTAATTTGAGATGTAGCGCAACACTGTGTGTCAAGTTGTTCTAGTCATTAATCAGAAATGAAAATAAATTAATAAATTAAATGAAATTGTGAAAGTGTATAAGAGTGAAGAACATGATGATGGACGTATATGATGGCTATCCCTATGCTCACTTATGGCTCATAAATTGTGGGTTGATACCAGTTGGTACACAGATTTAGTGCTAAATTTAACCATTTTTTACCACTTGAGAATTGATAAAAATTATCAATAATCCCTCCAAAATATCACATTAAAACACCAAGACCTTGAGGAACGCTATAGAAAAAGCCCTGCTGTGATTTGGTATCAAAAGGTTTTGACATTTGGAGATTTCTGCAAGAATTGCATTTTTCGATGATTGGATGGCGAGCACTTATGTTCTGGAAACTGCTCAGAAACCCCCTTATTGTCAATCTAGCGGTTGCAATGTTTCAAGAGGCTCTGATTATATATCTCTGCCTCTATATTATAGAGGTCACAAAAGGTAATTTTATACAGTGAGGTCAAGTTGGTCTCACTAAAATGAAATGGTTCCTATGGGGACTAACATCATCACACATGAATACAGTTGGGCTCATTGGATCCACAAGAGTGATATCCAATTTATGTAATTCCTATGCAGAAATATTGAAATAGACCATTTTAGAATAGGCAAAAATAATATATTTATACTGCGTTAAAAAAATGGCATGTTTTTTGCCCCAAACTGCATGTGATTATCATAAAGTGGGCATGTATGTAAAGGGGAGACTCGTGGGTACCCATAGAACCATTTTCATTCACATATCTTGAGGTCAGAGGTCAAGGGACCTCTTTGAAAATGGCCATGCCAGTTTTTCCTCTCCAAAATTTTGCGTAAATTCGCAGCGTTATTTAGCGTTCTTGCCGACAAGCTAGTATGACATGGTTGGTATCGATGGATTCCTCAGGTTTTCTAGTTTCATATGCTGCCAGTATTCTTTATATCTAATATCTTCACTCTGGCTTGAAAGCTCAGCCCGAACAGAGTTTTTGAGTGTTAAACTCCTAATAAATAATGAATAAAAAAAGGACTAATTGTTGCTCATTTAGTCATGAATATTAAATGTTCCCTGTAGCGTTTTCTTGAAAACAAACAAAAGTTCTGTTTGTATTCAGTGTTTCTCACTAAAACGTGTTTGTATCCTTGAGGTCCAACAAAGCTGATGAATGCATGTCCTTCCTGATAAAACACTGGCAAAGCTTTTCGTGTATATTAAATACTTAAGATTTTAAATCTGCCCATCTGCAGGCACAAAGAAAACTGTGTTATTTTTGGATTCTAAAATGCGTCTATTGATTTGTGCGTTTGTTTAAACAGGTGGAAAGGGCGTTTTCTGTCTGTGGCACCATTGAATATATGGCTCCAGAAATTGTGGAAGGAGGAGAGTCTGGACATGACAAGGTAATTTGTAGTTTAATGTTTTATGCTGTCGTCTGTTTGATCAAATCAAGCAGCCCAGACTCTCTCTGTATTCTTGAACGTGTTCGCTCTCCAGTGAGATTTTTCTAGTTAAGCCAAAGTCACGGGTGGTTGCTTTCATGCATTCCAGGCGGTGGACTGGTGGAGCCTCGGCGTGTTGATGTACGAGCTTTTGACTGGCGGATCACCCTTCACCGTTGATGGAGATGAGAACTCGCACACGGACATCGCCAAGTATGGATTCACCCTGATCGTCAGCAACAATTTTAATCTAGCCTTCCCTTATAATCCCTCTACAACACTGACCATATCTGTCTCACTCATCACAGGAGGATTTCAAAAAAGGATCCTCCGTTCCCCAAAGACATGGGACCTCTGGCCAAAGACGTCATCCAGCGACTCCTCATCAAAGACCCAAAGAAGAGACTGGGCTCAGGCCCTAATGGAGCAGAGAATGTAAAGAAACACCCGTTCTACCAGGTGGATCTCTTTGTTTGTCTTGAATATTTCACAATATTTAGAAAAACTAAATGGCAGGGTGGGCTGTTCCTCAACATAATGGAGCAGCTTTGAGTGAGTAGGAGTGTTTGTATAAGCTGCGTTAATAAGGATGGGGGATGAACGACAGTGTTTTTCTTTTTCTAAACTCCTTTTAGAAAATAAACTGGGAGGACTTGGCAGCTAAGAAGGTGCCTGCCCCGTTCAAGCCGGTGATTCGGGACGAGCTGGATGTCAGCAACTTTGCAGAGGAGTTCACAGAGATGGACCCCACCTACTCTCCTGCAGCGCTGCCGCAGAACTGTGACCGCATCTTCCAGGTGGGAGAGCGTTAAGGGTTTTGTTAGACAACCAGACTATTTTTTGGTTGTGACTCATTGTTTTGTTGTTTACATACAGTACAGGAGCGTTCCTTTGTGCTCCTTGCAGGTCATTGCATAGGACAACATTTATCTATTTGCTTTTACGCTCTTGTTTGTCTGGGCTTCGGTTGCAGGCAGTGTGAAATGTTGACACGGATGAAAAATTGCATTATACATTATCCACTTTTTGTCTGCGACTATATTTGACATACTCCACAGCAATTGAAGTAATCAAGTGAAGTTGTGAATGTCCTCAAAAGGTTGCTGTAAGTCAACATGAGTCTGTCTGTGTGCACTGGTATTCAAATTGACTAAAGAGTCTTTTATTGAAGTAATTGCTGCCATATGCAGCTCTTATTGAAGTAACAGATGTGAATGACTATTTTTGATGTAGCTTTGAACCATAATATGGCCCACAACTCTGTGCCAGCTGATGGCTGTCTGATGTATTGCATGAAATTTCAACTCTGATTGCCTTCTGGATCCTTGAGCTCGGTAGATCAATAGATCCATTAACGGGCTTCTCTCATGGAATAAAAGGTTACACTTTGAGAGCATCACCACGTCTGTCTCGGTTACGCCTTCAGTCTTTGATTGCCAACTTCATCTTGGCTTTTTTCGCTCTCAGCTGCCATTCACACAGTCTGAAATTTTGTGGTCTTTATAATTTGCAAGCCTAGCAATCTCTGAGATAACGACAGCAATCCCAATTTTAAACCGTGCACTTGCTCCCCCACGGTGCCTCACAAAACAAAATTAAAATTGCATTAAGAGCGCCAAGATGTAATTTCACAGCAGAGCAATCAAATATTCAAGCCCGGCAATTTGGGGCATCTCATTCATTCACCACCCATCCTTCCGTCCATCCATGGCTGTCACTACGTACCACACAGCTGTGTGTGTGTGTCGGTGAAAAAGGGAGAGAGAGATTAATGCCAGCTCAAAGCTTTGGGCTCCCCACAGCTGGAATTATGCAGGCAGCGCTCCACAATGACAGGTCTAACAATAGGAACAGCTGGACAGCCGCTGTCACTCACAAATTAACAGAATAGGGTTTATTGTGGAGCTGACAGGCTGGTTTGACAGAGAAACAGTTGAAGAAAAACGCACAACAATTTTAGAAGTTTCATAAGTTTTACAGTAAATATAGAAATTAGGGCTGTCAATCAAATCAAATATTTCATCGCACATTAATCACATTTTGTATGTGTTCAAAATGTACCTTAAAGGGAGATTTGTCAAGTATTTAATACTCTTATCAACATGGGAGTGGACAAAATATGTTTCCTTTATCTAAATGTATGTATATATTTATTATTGGAAATCAATTAACAACACAAAACAATGACAAATATTGTGCAGAAACCCTCACAGGTACTGCATTTAGCATAAAAAATATGCTCAAATCATAACATAGTAATCACAAGCCCAACAGGCAACAACAGCTGTCAGTGTGTCAGTGTGCTGACTTGACTATGACTTGCCCCAAACTGCATGTGATTGTCATAAAGTGGGCATGTCTGTAAAGGGGAGACTCGTGGGTACCCATAGAACCCATTTTCATTCACATATCGTGAGGTCAGAGGTCAAGGGACCCCTTTGAAAATGCCAGTTTTTCCTCACCAAAATGTAGGGTAGGTTTGGAGTGTTATTTAACCTCCTTCACGATAACCTAGTATGACATGGCTGTTACCAATGGATTCTTTAGGTTTTCTAGTTTAATATGATGCCAGAATCTTCACTCGCTTTAAAACTGAGCCGCTACAACCTAAAAATTGCGATAACGTGTTTTTATCGTGTTAACTTTGACAGCCCCAATGGAAATATATAAAACCCATTAAGTGTCTATAAATGTCTGTAATATATGAAATAAGGTATAATCAGGAGAGTTGTAATGCTGCAGGCTATTTCTGAGGTTGTAAACCGCAGCAGTGGATGTTTCCTTTGCCTCCGTCCTTATAGACTAACCCTCACTTTAAAATGTAAACACCTAGAGTTCATGTGTGTCTGTGTGCAGGGCTACTCTTTCATGGCCCCCTCCATCCTGTTCAAGAGGAATGTGGTGATGGACGACCCTGTCCAGCTGTGTGGGGGCTCCGAGAGGCCGGGCTCTGCTGCGGTGGCCCGCAGCGCCATGATGAAGGTAAGACGGATGGACTTGGATCCCCCTGCACAAACACACTTAAGCTAATGGCTGCTGTCACAGACAGATGAGATGTTTTCCCTCCTCTCCACTAGAACTTTTTTTTCCTACTGTACTTGTTTTACTCACTCACACTCAGATTGCAGGCATGAGTCTGTTTATTTAATGATGTTTGTTCAGGAATGCACTTGTGTATCTGTTCAACATAATGCTTTTTGAGGAGGTAGCGGTGCGTTGCCTTTTGTGGGCTCATTGAGTTTCACGCTTTCTCATCAACATCCTGGTTACCTGCTGCAAACGTGGCTGTTTTC
Organism: Sebastiscus tertius; assembly: GCA_916701665.1. NCBI lineage: Eukaryota > Metazoa > Chordata > Actinopteri > Perciformes > Sebastidae > Sebastiscus > Sebastiscus tertius. Next base: position 1,538 of record CAKAOH010026044.1, on the reverse strand, counting down.
AAAATATATTTTATATTGGTCGTTGATTTGTTATATTACTGATAAGGATTATAATTAATCATGTTAATGCTTTTCAGCCTAAGCCAAAAACCTTTTAGCAAATGTTTGATTAATCAACAAAATGCTTGAATATTAAATTGCTTTTTCATAAAACGAAAATCAGCATTTTGGCTTGCCTGTGAGCGTGGTCATTTCCTACTACTCTTTTAGTGCTTACACACTTTAGAAATGGGAAGTTTCAGCCGAGCAGTAAGGCAATAATATGCTCCAAATGTGCCCACTATTCCTGTAAAGCCTCAGCTCACTGGGCTCTACAGGTTTTTCTGCCATTTTCAGTCACTAACAGGAAGCTAGTTAACAGTTTCTTGTCTCATCTTGTAGTGATCTTCAGTATCTTAATACAGATCTGGATAATGTCAATTTTTCACCGTTTGGCTGCTATGAACATTTGCCACTTCCACGTTTCACAACAACAACAACAACAACAACAACAACAACAACATTGCATAACAAGAGAAGTTTACTGGGTTCCTCCTAAAATGGTTTCCATGCACTGCTGCAGATCACTGTGTGGTGATGAATGTTTTATGATCACAAAACAACAACAACAAGTTTGAAGTTTATAATCACATAGAATAAGCAATATTTAGGGGGGAAAAAAACAAAGACACAGCGGCCAAAGGACTTCAGGAGAATGTTGTCAGTGTTTATTGAATTAGTGTCTTATGTCTTGTTTTGTCCACAACCCAAAGATCGTCAGTTTACTATCATCGAGGAGGAAAGAAACCAGAAAATATTCACATTTTAAGAAGCTAAAATCAGAGAATTTTGACTTTTTTTTCTTAAAAAATGACTCAAACCGATGAATCGATTATCAAAATTGTTGACAATTAATAGCTGCAGCTCAATCATGATGTGTGTAATGTAAGTAGCAGTAGTTACAGTATTCTCTATAAGAAAGAAAAGCGGCCGTTGAGCTGCGATCATATAAATGAATCAAATTAATTAATTTGATCACTTGAAAAGCAGGAGTGCACAAAACCGTAACTTATTGTAATCAACATAAATTAAATTCAAGTATTAAGTGCTTCAATATAAAAATAATTGAATACATTCTACTTACCCACCTTTTTATTGAAGACCTAACAACATTGAGGTCATTTGCAATTATTAGACACTGTGGTGATGCCTCTCCGTCACAACAGATAATATATTTGACTTGTTTTGGTCCGCTGTTGTCCCTCTGCAGGACTCTCCTTTTTATATGAGCTATGAGATGGACCTTAAGGACAGCGCTTTAGGAGAGGGCAGCTTCTCCATCTGCAGACGTTGCACGCACAAGAAGACGGGACAGAAATACGCCGTGAAGATTGTCAGCAAGAGGTACAAACTCACATCCTGCTCGCTCACATGTTTTTCTCAACCCAGATGTTTTTGTCTGTGTGATGTTTATAGTTTCACTGGATAAATCAGTCGTCCACCCTCCTCCTCTCGCTGGCAGAACTTGGACCCTTATCAGCCAACTCTAAACAAAATCT
>CAKAOH010026043.1:4257-28290 GCA_916701665.1 Sebastiscus tertius | reverse complement strand
ATTATCCTAGAGGTCACCACAGGTCATTTTATACAGGGAGGTCAAATTTAAAAAAATGGTCTCACTACAATGAAATGTCTCCTATGGGGACTAACATCATCACACATGAATACAGTTGGGCTCATTGGATCCACAAGAGTCTCAGCTTTACAGTGACACCCAATTTATGTAATTCAAGATTCAAGTTTAGGGACCCCAGCATGCAGAAATATTCAGATACACCATTTTAGAATAGGAGAAAATAACATATTTATACTGCATGAAAAAAAATGCATGATTTTTGCCCCAAACTGCATGTGATTATCATAAAGTGGGCATGTGTGTAAAGGGGAGACTCGTGGGTACCCATAGAACCCATTTTCATTCACGTATCTTGAGGTCAGAGGTCAAGGGACCCCTTTGAAAATGGCCATGCCAGTTATTCCTCGCTAAGATTTAGCCCAACTTTGTAGCATTATTTAGCTTCCTTCCCGACAAGCTAGCATGACCTGGTTGGTACCACTGGATTCTTTAGGTTTTCTAGTTTCACATGATCCCAGTATCTTCACCAACTTTAAAACTGAGCCTGCTACAACCTAACAATCGCAAGTTGTGTTAATGCGTTATCTTTGACTTTAGCCCTTAAACTGAACCTACTAGAACCTCTGACAGACAGTAAAGTCAGTCGTCTCAGAGGGTCAAAGGACCGTTGTGTAAATAAGAATTGTTGTTTTTGTTACCTTAGAATGAGCCGTTTCTCTCTACATAGGGAGCAGGTCCTCTTCACAGTCTTCCATGTTTCTACAGTAGCCCAGAACGGACAAACTAAACTCTGTTAACTTTTCCTGCTCGGGCTGGAGTTGATAACGTTACTTGCTCCCATCGTCGCCGCTCACTTCCCACATACCCTGCACACTCAAAGCACTCTACTCTTACAACAACCGGCTCTAGAGAGGGCCATTAGCGATTTCACGTCAGCCACCGTGGCAATCCTACACACTTGGCACACGAGAGAAGTTGGAGAAGCTGCAACCTCACTGCTGGATACCACCAGATCCTTCACACTGTTTCTTTAATCACAAGGTTGGCGGTTCGATCCCTGGTTCCTACTGTCGGCATGTTGAAGTGTCCTTGAGCAAGTCACTGAACCCCAAGTTGCTGCCTATACGCGCTTCACAGCAGCCCACAGCTCTTAACTCTTAGGATGGTATAAATGCAGAGGTCAAATTGCATGTATGTACCTGTATGTATATGACAAAATTAAATTAAAGTTTAATTATTTATTAATTGATAAAAAAAAAAAAGCTCTACAGTATCGGATATGTTTAGCTATAAAAAGACATAATATTTGGTATATGCTAATTTCAAATTTTAAAATGTAGACATACGCTTCCCAAACTGTTTTGTTATTCTGTTGGTGGTGATACTCTTGTAATTTATTTCTATTAGAAGTGGTTTAATGTTTGGGTCAACAATTTAGACGTGTGATTTTGTTTTGTAACCTCAATTAAAATGACTGAATAAATCAATAAATAAACACAAGGGTTGTAATTTACATTACTGCAATAGATGAGATAACTCTTTGGGCTGCTACCCAGTGGTGAAAGAAGTACTCAGATCTTGTTCTTCAGTAAAAGTAACAAATTTAAAGTGCAGAAGCACTCTTTTGCAAGTGAAAGTCCTGCATTCAAATTCTTGCTTAAGTAAAAGTACAAAAGTTTTGGCCTCAAAATATACTTAACGTATCAAAAGTATGTATCATTATGCAGAATGGCCCATTTCAGTATAATGTTTAGGCTAATATATTCATGAATTATAATTATTGTGTGTACATCACTGTAATGTTGAAGCTGGTAAAGGTTGGGGCTAATTTCAACTACTTTATACTTTATCTGCTGGGTGAATTAGGTAGCTTTTCAAATTCAAATATATTTTTTTCTTAATCTATAATATTACATCATAATTTCTTTGTTGATTATATTTTGTATAATTAATCTGAATCTGCAAAGTAACTTGTGACTAAAGTGACTAAATAAATGTATTGGAGTAAAAAGCACAATAATTGCCTCTGAAATGTAGTGGAGTAGAAGTAGAGCTGGGCAATATTACCATATATATCGCCAAAACGACATAAAAATGTCTATCGTATTTATTTTTCTAGATAAAAGCAAAATAAATTTACTAAAAAATCATCTATGGATTTGACCCTTCCAGTGAAGATTTGGCTTCGAGAGCAATGAGTGTATTTTCTGTAAAGGTGATATTGAAACCACAGAGCATCTCTTTGTTTCATGCTCCCATACGCAGTTGTTCTGGAAGCAATTCACAGAATGATGGAGAAGCAAATCCACAGCAATGCCTACTATTGACCATAATAGTATTATTTTTGGTGTTTTATCTAAAGAGAAAAAATTGGACCTAATGATTAATGTTTTACTAATTTTAGCCAAATTCTGTATTCATAAGGCAAAATTCTTAAAGACCCTGCTCATCTTCATGTGCTATTATAATGAAACTCAACTCTATATTAAACCTGCAGTAGACAGAATGTTTTTGGCATCATTGGGCAAAAATTCCCTAATAACTTCTGCCAGACTACTAGAAAACTAGACTCCTGCTCCTCCTCATGGCTCTGTTTTCAGGCTTTAAAAAATCTAGCCCGTGACGGGAGACTTTGACCAATCACAGGTCATTTCAGAGAGAGAGAGCGTTCCTATTGGCTGTGCTCTGGCTGGTGGGCGGTGCTTGGTATTTCCTCATCAGATCTCAACATGGCTGTTGGGTCACAAACTTTCTCATTCTACCCTTAAACAGTACACTACAAGATGTTTCTGAACATATTGGATGAGAGAAATAGGCATTACAGTAACAGAATATTGATTCATATTTGATCAGCGCTGCCTAGTTTGACCGTTTGATTGAAGTTCACGAGTGATTGACAGCCGGCTCTCATAGATGGCAGCTGGACGGCAGACTCCAGATCAGCTCTGATTGGTTGTTTTCCTCCGGTCTGTGAAATCTTGCAGATGCCGTTAGGAGCACCGGAGGACACCGGAGGAACGTGAGGTTTTTCAGATTACCTGTCTCATGTACTACTGTCAGGATATGGCGACCGTTTTATAAAAATAATTTTCTTTAATCATATTTGCTCCATTTCTACCCACTGCAGCTTTAAGACACCTGAAATGGAATCAAAATATGCCAAAGATCTCTTTATATTACTTGAAAATTATCTGACCCTATAACTAACGATCGCTTAATCCCTTTTTTTAAATTTTGTTTTATTCATGTAATGATTTTATTTATTTATTTATGATTTTATTGTCCATGTAAATATTTATTGTTATTTATTGCGATATCATTTTCCACTTGTGCAGTTTTGTTAATAGTCTGTTTATTGTCAATACTGTATATACTGCTCCTATTTTTATACTTCCTTCTATTTAAATGGTTCATATTTTGTTACTCTTTGTTTAGCTCTTCTTTTACTGTGTTAGCTGATGCATGATTTTTTGCACTATCCCCTTTGCTTCTGTACACTGCACATTTCCCCACTGCGGGACTAATAAAGGAATATCGTATCTTATCTTACCTTATGTCTATTGTGATATCTGCTCAGTTTTGAGGATGATAACTACATTATTGTAATGATTTTGCCTTACTGTTTGTAAATTCATTCATCTTGTGAATAAAAAAAACCCTCAAAATTGTACTTCAGTAGGCTACAATACTAGAGTAAATGTACTTAGATACCTACAGTACAACCACTGGGACTACCATAATGGATTTTCATCACAAATATTTTTTTCTGAATTAAAAAGGTGGATAAAATGTGCTGTGCTCATATTACATTTTTTTTTTTTTCATTTTAGTTAATCACCCGGTTCTGTATCGAAACTGTCTGCCCAGTAGCAGGTAGGGAAGGGAGAGTGTTAAACCAGTTATGAATCAGCTATCTTCTCAAGCAATACTTGTTTTAATACTACTGAACTCTATTTCCCACAATGCTTCACTCGTGAGTGCACGTGTCACCGCTGCCAGCAGACCGGACAGAACGTCACATTCCTGCATCATTCCCTTTTTCCTTCAGGACGTCGGAGTTCAGAGCTGCAGCTAATCCTCAGCCTCTCCTCCACTACTCTTCTTCTAGACCAAACACACCCATGACACGGCGGCTCTGATCCCAAGAGGACATCCCGGGTTCACCAGGAGTCCCAGAGGAGTCCCAGAGGAGTCCAGTCTCGCTCCAGGGTGAGGATTGATCTCTCTTTAAGCCGGTGGAGGAGTCTCTGTCTGTCTGGTCGGACTGCTTTCACCGCTGTAGCCTGATAACAGTAAGAATCTGCTGCTAGTGTAGTGACCTGGTTGTGCTTTGTCCTCAGACCTGTTGATCTAACCCGGTTAACGGAGGGTTGGTGGGTTAAACGCATTAAACCCGGTACCGTGTGGGCCATGTTGTTTACTGTTGTACTCAATCACTAGCTAGCTACCGTTAGCTAGCCGGCTGGTTAGCCGCAGAGCTGTCGTCACCATTGTTACCATTGTCAGGCACGCCAGTGTGTGACGAGGCTCCTCCACATGTGTCTTTGTTACTCAGACGTGGATATCACGCTGGAGTGAGTTAGATAAACGTTACCGTAAACGAAATAAACTAAGACGTAGCCAGCTGTTGGCTAACGCATCCACACAGTGCTAGCATCCCAGACGGCATGGGCGTGGTTAGTACAACACAGAGCTGAGGTTATGATGATGATGGGCTGGTGATGGTCAGTTGTTAAGGTCAGCTTGTGCAATCAGTTTGGTTTCAGTAAGGCTGTATCTGCAGGACAGGAATGATCCATTCATCATGTTAGAGCCATGGAGAACATGCTGCAGATCAGCAGCCATTGACTAACAACAAAGAGTGGGTCGCTGCTGCTAGTCTGTGTTAGGACAGAGGCAGATCACCCATATACACCTTGAAATCACATGTAATCTGTCATCTCCTATGAAAACTGAAGCAGTTGAAGCAGATACAAGCAGTTTGGTAGTTGTATTGCATGTTTGATTAATTAGCACCTGATGGGACATGTTGAATGTGTGCTGGAATCATCTCGTCCTTGCCACTTGAAAATCAATACAATTATATATCATTACTCATCCCATGATGGCATGTTTTAAGTTAAAGAAGTCTTAAAACTAAGTGGTCTATCCTAGGAGTCCTGACTGCCACTATTTTTAAGTTATGCTTCAGTTTGCTCACAACATTCCTGAGATTCCTGCTGATCAGACACTGATTGGATCAGAGTGACTTTACTGAGATAAATGTATGTTCGCGTGATACCACAAGTCACACAACAGAAACCCTCCTGACTCGAATGTGACAGGATTTTTCACTTGTTTGATGCAGAAAAGTAACACCAAAATTTGCATGATTTATCTTAAACAGACAGCTTTTTTTTCAGTGGAGAATGGGTTAGTGAACTGATAATCAAGTGTATCTGATCCTGCTGAAAGGATAATGTGCTCTATCTTTACTCAAGTTGCATTTACTGCGGTGTCTCAGCTACTGTAGTCATATGCTAATAAATAAGTCTGCCAAGTTGTGAGTCCGGTTCAGCCACTGTCTGTATTCACTGTGAAGAGACATTTAACTAGGCTTTGTGCCTGTCATCTAAAGTCTACCCTGACTGATCAAGTCATTTGTCAAGTTTTTTTTTGTTACCTTTTGTGAATATGGTACAGTCAATAGATAATTGACTGTACCAGTTAATTGGTGGATTAATTAATGGTACAGTTAATGAATTTATGTATTTATGAATTATATATCAGTGGATATAATGTAATCACAGCCCCATATTTATCTATCAGTCTATACATACTTGGCCGAAGTTATTTCCAATATGGAGAATAACATGTTTGTCGTAAAAGGTTGTGTTGTGTCTAGAAGGTAAATTGAGAAAACTTACAATAACTTGAAAAAAGCTCTCACGTGTCTCGCTGCCCGACAACCTATCCTAATCTTAACCATTCAAGTTCATATCTGACCTCCATTTGAGGTCAATGTCTAGCCTTAAACATTCAAGGTCAATGCCTAACCCTAACCATCTTGTGAGAGTTTTGCAACTTTGGTGTTACCTTCTAGACACAACTGGAAAAAAGTGCCAGTGCTTGAATGTGGGCCTGCGTTTGCAGGAAATTTAGGCTATGTAAGAAACCGCTGAGCATGTATCCTTCTGGTGACACAGCTAAATAGCCATCAACTAACTAATCTAGAGAAAACTAGATAACATGTAACATATGTGAGATTGTACCATCAGTGAAGTGATAGTAATTAACACAGAATAAAGCAGAGATTTAGTGGCACGCTATATTTACTGTCGGTAATCGGCCCTGATAATGTTGCATGCACGTTGCATTATGTTGTGACAGTGGCATGAGGTATTGTTACATTCAGGAAATAGTTGGTATGCAGACACACAAACGTAGGTGTCTACGTCAGTTACCTCCGCCAAGGCCTGGGGCCCAGGAAGGAGGTTATGTTTTCACCGGCGTTGGTTTGTTTGTTGGTTTGTTTGTTGGTTGTTTGTTGGTTTGTCCGTTTGGAGGATTACTCCAAAAGTCTGAGATGGATTTGAATGAAATGTTTTGTAGGGGTGGGGTGTGGCACAATGAACATCCCATTAGATTTTGGTGGCGATCCGGTTTTTAACAACTCTGTTCAGCCTGTGCATTAACACCACAGGCTTAAAGACATGCACAGTGTAACTGATGATGCGTCACCCTGCCTCTTTCCTTCTGCCTGCAGAGAGAGGGACAGAGAGAGAGCGGGAGTTGGAGGGAGGGGGGGACACCTGTAGAATCGGCATTTTTTCACATTAAACTCAGTGAAATTACAGTTGAGTTGGACCAAAGCACACTTGGTGATTGTTGGAAAGAGTAACGGCGACGGTTTAGGTGAGTTTTATTTAGTTTCTGTCTAGTTTGAATGAAGTGTTTTACGATGCTCCGCTACATAAAGCTGATCTCAACATAAACAAAAATGCACGTGGTTGATGGCGTAAGCTGAACGGAGAGGGGGGGCGGAGGTCTGCACTCTCCGAGTAGCATTCTAGTTTTCAAAGGTCTCCGTTTCTGCCCGTCCAGACTCAAACATGACCTTGGAGTTTTCAAACTAAAAACGTCATCAGCAGCGTTTTCAAACGTCTCCGTTTTAGAGGGTTCTAAAATGCTGGAGCAGTGTGGACGCAAGGCATAAACGTAGCAAAAGTTATGCATTTTAAAATGAGAACATTTTTGTGTGGATGTGGCCTAAGATGTTCTGGATCTCATTCAGATTCATATGAAATACTGCATTTTATCCTGACTTTGTAATGACTTGTACAGCTGCTCTCGCGGCTGCAACATATATAGGACTTATCCATGTATGAATTAATCATAGGTTTTATCCAAACTTCGTAATAATTACATGTTGGTGTGTACTTGATGACTGATCTGCTCACAGAAATGGCATGTGAAATTTAAGTAGCATTTCGTTTAGGGTCCTCTCCCATGATTAATCTGTGATCTAGGCTCTGAAATAGCTGGTGGTTGATCAATAGCTGCACCTTTATCATCTAGCTTTTCATTTTTTAGGACCTTAGCTAGGGCTGGGCAATGTGACAAAATATATATCGGCAAAATGCTATAAAAATGTCTATTGTATATATTTTTCTTAGGGCGATTTTTAGGTTGTAGAGGGCTCAGTTTTAAAACTAGAGTGAAGATGCTGGCATCATTTGTAACTAGAAAACCCACGGACTCCATTGGTGCCAACCATGTCATAGTAGTTTGCCGAGAAGGAGACTAAACAACGCTCCAGACTTACGCAAAATATTGGCAAGGAAAAACTGTCATGGCCATTTTCATATGGGTCCCTTGACCTCTGACCTCCAGATATGTAAATGGGTTCTATGGGTACCCACGAGTCTCCCCTTTACAGTGATGCCCACTTTATGATAATCACATGCAGTTTGGGGCAAGTCATAGTCAAGTCAGCACACTGACACACTGACAGCTGTTGTTGCCTGTTGGGCTTGAGTTATGATTTTTGCATATTTTTTATTCTAAATCCAGTACCTGTGAGGGTTTCTGGACAATATCTGTCATTGTTTTGTGTTAATTGATTTACAATAATAAATACATAGATACATTTGCATGCAGCGGCATATTTGCCCACTCCCATGTTAAGAGTATCAACTCACTCATCACTCATCTTCAACCACTTATCCGGGGTCGGGGCGCGGGGGCAACAGCTCCAGCAAGAGTATCGAATACTTGAGAAATCTCCCTCTAAGGTACATTTTGTACAAAAAATGTGTGATTAATTTTCAATTAATCACGATTAATCATGGACAAATATGCGTTTAATCGCAATTAAATATGCCAATAGATTGACAGCCCTAAATGTTCTATATTGTTTCTATCGCAATATGGGCCAAGCCTATATTTCTTTCTTTCTCTTTCTCTATAATTTCAATTAAAACTGTTATGTTCATTTTGCACTCAAGTTCTTAAAATGAGGAAAATACTCAGTACTTTTCATTTGTCGAGTATTTAATTAACACAGGAATATACAAAAATAGGCTTTACCATGTGAATATTTCATATGCTATATATCGTTATCGAGATATGAAATGACCTATATCGGGATAGACAATTTTGGCCATATCGCCCAGCCCTAACCTTACCTGACTGCGTCACAGCAACAGTCCAATTTACTCTTAATAGTTAACTATTGAGCAATGAAACACAAAGACTTTGATGGTGCTGTGTCCCAGTAGCAGAAAAATAAATGAGTATCGCTGATGTTTAAACTTGGCCCGAAACACAGCTTCATTTCGACTATCTAAGCAGAGTCAGTGCAGTGTCATCACCCCAGTGATCTGCAGTCCCAGCACATATGACCGTGCTGCATTGATGTGGTGAGTGATCGAGGCTGTGAACTCTGACCTCAGAGAGTCAAACAGTGTCAGAAAATGACAGAATGATCCTAACAACAGTAACAGATAATAATGATGCCAGGGGTTCACGTGAGTACAGTAGTAGCATGTATGCCTCATGTTAAAGCTAACGCTAATGAAACGGGCTAGTGTTTACGGCTGTGACGCACCACCCAAGTATATGCATAGCAGTGTTTTGAAGAATGTGGAGGAGGAACGCGCCGTGCACACAGCTGCATGTTCTGGAGAGAGTGGGAGTAGCCTGCAGTAAACTGGAACACCCTGACTCAGCCTGCGGAGCACAAATGTAGCCTCGTTTCGTTTGGGAACTGCTGCTGCTCATTACGGCTGCCTGAAGTGTATGGATGAGTGAGTGGGAAAAGAGACAATGAGAAGAGGGAGATCACAGGGGGTCATTATTGAGGAAGACGTACAGTAAGAGAGAGAGATATCAGGTGGTGGCTTAAAGCTGAGAGCAGAAGGCCTTTAGCTTAGTGCAGGAATGCAGAGTAGCTCTCTAGCAAATGATATCGCCTCTATTTTATGGAAACAAGCGCTACAGAACTATTGTTCACAGTCTTTCTATGGCCGACCTTTTTGTTCTCGGTTACTCGTTTTGTCATCATCCTGTGTTCAACCCCGCTGCAGCTCTGTTGCCGACTAACCTTTGTTGCCTCTCTTTTGTTGCCGTTCAGCTTTGAGGCCTCAGAAGTTCTACCTACACTCCATACATGTGTGTGAAGCCTTGTTTGTCTGTATTTGTGTGTGTGTGTGTATCTGGACAGAATAGCATTGTGTACAGTCCCACGGTACTGCACATGCCCTATGCTCTTCCATTAGGTCACTGCAGGGGCATACGGGCACAATGGGGCTATTGTTTTAAGTGTACACAGTACACACACACACAAACACACACATACATAACACACATTCCCTTGGACCCCCCCAGGCTATCTTCTAATGATTCGTTCCTCTAGATTCAGGTCATTCAGCTCCAACTGTATGAGTAAACACATTTACACGGTGGTGCTGTGGTTAGCTGTGGTTAGCACTGTCGCCTCACAGCAAGAGGATTTGCAGGTTCAAATCTGGCTTGTGGGCCTTCTGTGTAGAGTTAGCATGTTCTCCCTGTGTTAGCGTGGGTTTTCTCCGGGTTCTCCGGCTTCCTCCCACAGTCCAAAGACATGCAGGTTAGGTTCATTGTTGACTCTAAATTGCCCGTAGGTGTGAATGTGAGTGTGAATGGTTGTCTGTCTCTATGTGTCAGCCCTGTGATAGGCTGGCAACCTGTCAAGGGTGTACCCTGCCTTTGCCCCCCGCGACCCCTAACAGGATAAGCGGTTGCAGATGATGGATGTTCACACCTGGCGTTAGAATGTGCGTCCACTAGGAATGTCACGAGAACCAAAATTCTAAAAAAGTGACGGTACTCATTTTCTACAGTACTGAAGGTACCGTACGATGCCTGTAATGGTCGTTGGTAGGGATGTGACAGTGAGGATCATTTTCCCACCTGTTAATAAACTTGTGACAACCCAATGTTAACGAGTACACCGGACATTTTACAAGAAAGATGACGGTCAATATGTGCAGAGCGCTGACTCTGATCTTTACCGTCGGGTGGCGGTCTGTCTGGCCTCTCCGGTAGCGCATTTGTTGCGGGGCTCTGCTGCGGGGGTCTACCTGGCGCCGCTACTCCATGCACACCGGCTTTGACGGCTCCATCCACCTCGCGGCGATTACCTCATTAATGTTATGGTTCCCTTATAGCATTATCATTAAATGTGAAATATTGCCAAATAGGTGCGTTTGCTTTTCACTTTGACCACAAATCCTCTTCCTCCTGCTCCTACTACTCTGAGCTGACGGACCAAATGTGTTCACGGTCAGTATCTAGTGTCCGTCATCTGACTATCCATTGATAACATGCCGCTGATACACCAAAATGAACTAAATGGGTCAAATCTTTTTATTTATTACTTAAAGACTACGTGCCTCTGTTTTTTTGTAATGTTCAAATGTTTTTAATAAAAGAGTGCGTGTTGAATTACAGTACACAGGAGTTATTGTTGTTTTGTTTTGTTTTTACCGTGGTATCGAATTGGTATCAAGAATCGTGGAAATTCACTGGTATTGGTATCGACTACTAGATTTCTGGTACCGTGACATCCCTAGTCTCCACATTCATCTCCAGTGGCCACTTGTGATCCGATCTCACTTCCCCGCTCTATACAATATGATATTAATGCACTTTGCGTGCCTAGTCTGTAGATATGTAGCCCATAGGTAAGATATATTTTAATAAAATACAAATACGGTCCTTCAGTGTGGCCCAGGACACATTCGCGTACACACTACTAAAAGAATGTGGCCATATGTGGCCCAGACCACCTCTGAATGTGGTCTGAAAGACCCGATCTCAATGCATCTTGAGTACGATCATCCGATCACCGAGGACGCATGTTAATACCAGATCTGAACAGGGCCTTTGAAGTTGGTTTGTAATTTTAGCTCTACAAACACATATTCCTTCATTTTAGTGTCGAGGTCAACCTTGTTCCTGCTACAACTTTCTGGAAATGCCATATTCTAGTTTTTTGCTACTATTGCTTGAATTACAATATGCTGAAAGGTTATTATGGAATTTTTGCCCACTGATGCCAAAAACATACTGCCTACTGCCACTTATAACAGAGTAAAAAGTAAGCAATCAGTGAGTCCAAGAAAAGCACTGGACATTGCTCTAACATTTGAGGATAAGTAGAGTCCGTAGTAGAGCAGATTAGGTGAATTAGCAGGTCTTATGCTGCATGGGGTGAGAACGTTGACTTGGACTCCCACTGGGGCGACTGGGTCTTATGTTTGGGATGTGTGGATTATGGTTCTTACCATTTGGTTGTTGTGTAACCATATCAAAAGTAGTCGTAGTTAATTCTTAGTCGACTAAGAATTTCTTTAGTCAAGGACAGCCCTAGAAATTGCAAATATTTTGTTAATTCTGCGGCAGAAGAGAGATTACCCAAATCTTGTCCAAATCTCACACTGGCTTTACTCTCAATAATGACCGTGTACAAAATGCTAAAGGACACCATACCAAACAAGATTCAAAGGTTTCATTTGTCACATGATGCTCATTCAGTATGTGCAGTGAAATGCAGGCTGGCATCCTCTTGAGGCTGTGCTAAAAAAGGCTGGTATTGTATTGATAGAGGAGTAAAAACAGCATGGAAAATCATTAATGGCAACTTTGCATCTTCAGTCACACATCTGCTGAAATTTTTAAACTTTGGAGAGATCATTTTTTTTCTGCAGTGCCACTCAATTTTTCCCCACAGCTGACTTCCATGCATCAATATGTATTCATACATGCAAAGTCACAACAGCTTTTTCTGACATTTTGCTGTTTGCAAATGATCACAGTTGGGCTGCAGGATCTGTTAGTTGCTCCATCTAACCTCTCAAAAATAGACTACTCCAAATTATGTTTGAACCCAAGTGTGAGTTAGTTAAGCCAGCCAGTCCGTAGTAGACCAGATTAGGTGAATTAGCAGCTCTTGCGCTACATGGGGTGAGAACGTTGACTTGGATTCCCATTGGGGTGACAGGGGTTCATGTTCTGCTCTGTTTGGGATGTGTGGATTATGGTTCTTACCGTTTTGTTGTTGTGTAACCATATTGAAAGCTGCAGATAGTAGTTTATGATACGTGATGTGTTGTTTTAGTGTGCCGTGATACAGCCAGTATGATTTGTTAGGAGACATTAAGTGTCTAGTGGTATTGTCTTTGGGCCCAAGGGGATAATGGTTTACATAGTTGTTGTTGTTATGTTTTATGTTGCAGTTTCATGCAAAACTGACTTCTTTATGTTAGGTATGAACCTTGAGAATATTCTTCTAATATCTTACTTAAATCAGAACATTTTGACAAAGAATTGTGACTCCATTCAACCCCGTCTCCTAAAAATTACGTTCCCATACAACTAAACTGCATTCTCAATTAGGTTTGGAAGGAAACGTATTTTGTCGTAGATTATGTTTATCTTTTACGTATCACAAATACATTTGTAATGATACGTAATTATACCACATTATACCTATGTGGTATAATAATGAGTATAACAAGTCGGCTGCCTCACTGATCTCCTGCGTGTGTCACGCGTGTGGCATCCACGCCGGCAGTGTTTCTGCTGCTGCTGCTGCCAGCTCTCTTTCTTTCCACATAGAGTATGCCTTTCACAATTTTATTTCATTATAAATGTCATTTATATTTATTTTAGACAGAAAAAGGTTAAGAACCGTGTGGTAATTTGTAAATAATAGTAATAATCCACAATTAAAACCCCATATTTTATTCATTCATGGAGCCCTGCAAGTCACTGCATGTTCAACAACACTGTCCTACACATATTTCAGAATAAAAGCCTTGTGTTAACAAATGAAGGAATTCTGTCCACAGAAAAAAAAATGCTTGAGGGCTTTTATTTTTAAATGAAAGCAGGAAGTGTTCAAATTAAATCTTTACCTTTTTTCATGTCCGTGACATATTCTACAGATACAGACATTGAAACTGTAGTAATTGGGTCTGTAGAGTAACTCGCGAACTCCGACCAAATGGTCAAACTAGACAGCGCTGATCAAATATGAATCAATATTATTTAATTACGTTCATGCCTATTTCTCTCCTCAAATGTTTTCAGAATCATCTTGTAGTGCACGGTTTAGCTGTAAAATGAGAACATTTGTGACGCCACTGCCATTGTGAAATCTGGTGAAGAAATGCCAAGTTCTGGTCACATGATCGGAGCACAGCCAATAGGAATGCTCTCTCAATGAAATGACCTGTGATTGGTCAAAGTCTCCCGTCACAAGCTAGATTTTCTAAAGCCTGAAAACAGAGCCATGAGGAGGTGTAGAAGTCTAGTTATCTCTCAGAACACTTGAATTACAATATGCTGAAAGGTTATTTTGGCCCACTGATGCCAAAAACATACTGCCTACCGCCACTTTAACAGAGTAAAAAGTAAGTAATTATTAAGTCCAAGAAAAGCACTGGACATTGTTCCAACATTTGAGGATAAGTATTCAACACTCCTCATTCAGTGCGCCTGGGAATGTGTAAATTGCGAGTGTCCGACAGACCGTGTGTGTGTGGCGACGATGGGCATGGGGTTGTCGGTGGCATTATTGCTGTGAACATAGCTGTAGCTGTGTGTGTGCAGTTTATTTGTCGGTGAATAAAAGCTACAACTCCTCAACTCAAGACCCGAGCCAACTTCCTGTATCTTGCAACAGCGGCTGACTCTCTTAAGGTGGGCTGTTAAGGTGGACCAGCTTTTCTCCGTAAAGTGATGAGCCGCTCCTCTGAGTTTTGCTCAGCTTCTTAAGTAATTTTTAAAATTTCCGTTTAACCGATAGCGTTAATTGGTTAAAATTCTTAATGACAGTTAAACGGTTAATTATTAACATCCTTAGTCAAGATTGCACAATATATCATGATCACAGTTGTTTCATTTTGCAAGTAATCATCAATATACTCTGTCTCTTATGAAGTATGGATGGTGTAGATCGCCGTTTGTCTCAAACAAAGAAACAGTGTGCTGTCCAGTGCCATGCTGTGTCTGTCTGGCCAGTTCAGTATCAGTCTGGATGGTGCTGGGCTCCGGGCACAGTCTTCAGCTCAATATTACTGTAGTACATGCTGCCTTGCATTTTACAGTCTTGATCTTTCTCTGCTGGTGGCCTCGACTGGGACTCCCACATCTTGTTTAAGTAGACCATTCATTTGACTCAATAACCTTCTTTGTATTTCCTTAGCCTGTTTTTCAGACCTCTGAATCACTGCTCAAGTCTTTGAATAGTTGAGCGGCTCAAATACACTCGGCTGACAGTTTCTTAGGCACACATATCTTTAAGGTTCCATATCATGCACATTTTCAGGTTCATGTTTGTATTTTGGGTTTCTACTAGAACATATTTACATGCTTTAATGTCCAAAAACACATCATTTTTCTCATACTGTCTGTCTGAATATACCTATATTTATGCTCTGTCTGAAACACTCCGTTTAAGCGCATTTCAGCGGAATGACAATGGAATTGCGTTGCTAAGAAACAGCTTCGGTCCATGTTTACATCCTGTCAGCTGATGTCTTTCACATACACTGCAACAGGAAATAAACTGGGACACATTTAGTATGTTTACGTTTAAAACTCTGAAATGGTCTAAATATTGTAGATTTGTGACATCACAAATGGACAGAAACTTTCACAGTCTTGATATATCACTTTAACCTGCTTTATAATATGAAAGACATGAAAATCTTACTTTTTAAAATATGGGACCTTTTTAAACGTAGTCTAATGCAACAGCCCTGCAATAAATCTTACTTTCATGAAGTTTATGACGTGCAGTCTTTGTTGAAACTGTTATAGAGAGATGTTGACTCAAATTTATTGTCATTGTGGTGCTACAGTTATAGTGCTGTTGAATTATGTTGTGTTCATCTTCCTTGAACACACAAACGCACTACTCCATTTAATGAGTATGGAGAAGATTACACAATGTTGTTGGCTGAACAAGATATTCTAGAAAGAATAGAAGTAAACTGTTGTTGTCCATAATTGTTGGATACTGATATGCCAGTTCTTCAGCTACAACAAAGCTTACCGGTTGGCAGGCAGTGAGTTCTTTGTTGGAACAGCTGGTAGAATTGAGGGAAGGGGAGCGAAAGGGTGGAGACAGGAAGGAGCAGGGGGGGAGTCGGGGTATGTGGGACTGAAAGATGTAGTTTGAGAAGGGGAGGAGAGTGGGCCAGACGGACACAGATAGGAAGAGGAGGAGGTCTCACACCATAATGGCCCATGTTACTACAGACAGGCCAACGCTACAAGCCACAGGCAACCCACATGAACATTTTTTGCGAGGACGGCCGCAACAAAATGCCTCATCAGACACAATCTTTGTCTGTCAGACCAACTCTCTTTCTTGGTCTGCACTCCACAACTTGTTTTAGGTTTTTGGTTTTTCTCATTCATTCTGGAGCTGCAATAATTTGCCAATTAAATGAATAGTTGATCCAAAGAAATTGAATCACTAACTAGTTCAATAATTGATTAATCATAGAAGTATTTTTTTTAAGCTAAAATGCCAAAAATGGTTCCAGCTTCTTAGTTGTGAATATTTGATGGTTGTCTTTGTCTTCTATAATACTAAAGCGCGGGTCCACCTGCATTCTGTTGCGTTTTATTTCAAATGAAAACGCCCACCGTTACAAAAAGCAGCGACGTAGGTTACCAAAGTATGCTAATTGAAGCTGATCAATAAGGTTATGAATAATGTGAATGCTAGCATTAGCTGAGTCAAAGTTAGCTGTGCTAAGTTTGGAAATAACTGTAAGGGTTAGTTTGGATGTTTTGAAGTGGGGTTGTATGTATACTCCCGCATTCTGCGAGGTAAAATTACTGCTTTTGTGAATGTAGTCTGCTGACTTTGAAAAGAGCGATATAACGGCTTCAGTTCCCCGTCAGAAAGAGCCGCCTGAAAGCGAGGTAAAGCGTCTGTGGACGGGAGCAACAGAAAAACGTATTTTAACCACTTAAAAGAATCTATCAGTTTAAGTGTACGCTATATTGTAATATTTCCACTGCTTCACCTCGCCATCAGACAGCCCTTACTGTATGTGACTGGGGCCTGAAACTGTTATATAGCAGTCTTCAAAGCCACTAGACCAGACTCCATTCACAAAAACATAAATTTTAACTCGCAGAAGATGGGACTTGCGGGTCTACCGCTGCATCGATCGGTTAGTTTGTTTGTGTTATTGTGTGACTTTCGGATCCGAACTAACGTGGCGTTCACACAGCAGTACATTGCTTAGCTTCCGTGTCGGTACTCCTGTCTGCTTCTCCGAACTGGGAGTGGGCTGACTGCCATTTAAGTTACTGTATGTAACGTTAATACACTGACTATAAGGATGTGTACATATACTGTACATGTAGCAGAGTCATCATTCAGAAACCTACGTCACATGGGAAAACATTTTTAGAAGGGCTTGGGAAAATAGCATTTTGATGCTAAAATATACATACTGAAGCAACAGAATGATATTAAAACCTAAAAAAATAATAATAATGGACCAGCCCTTTAAACACAATATTTTTGAAAACAAGGAATTGGGCTGTGGGAAATTGTGATGGGCTTTTTTTTCTATTCTCTGACATTTAAAGGGCAAACAATTCATTGATTAAAAGAGTACACGACCGGTTTGGCATTGCACTTCTATAACATTTGTTGGACGCTGTTAAAATCAGAATTAATGCAACAGAACCAGCAATATCATCTTTTCTTTTTATTCCACACACTCTTCTTCCTCGTCAAAAACCTGGCGTCTAAACTAGCTCGACTGCTGACTGTTTGGTCTGAGATTCGGGTGTGTTTTGCTAGTAGCTATTAGGCCTCGAGCTGCAAGCATCAAGCAGAGATGAGCGGTGGGCTACTGAGGTCTGGTAACCTCACTTCTTTCTAACTCCACACCTCCAGATCTTTTTCATTTTCAAATTTCTTCCTCAACCGAACAGGCCTCATACATGCTGTAGTGCCCCCCAAAGACCTGTAAACAGACTTTGATGTGTAAAATTGTTAATTGTTAGTTGCAGCCCTAACTCATTCTCTTTTTGTTTGAGTACAGAGGGAAAGAGTCAAAGACTTAAAATGCAAACAGTTTTTTATTGTGCGTTCCCTCATCATTTGCATCAGTGTCTTGTAATGCGAGAGCCCATATCATTGCTTTGTCTTACTGTCTTGTGTTTGATAAATGTTAGAGTCTATGCGATGCTATTTGTGCACCTGACCTTGCAGAGTCAGTTTCTCTGTTTAGTCAAAGATCAGAGCACTAGCCTGCTATTAAAACAACATGAGGAAGACAAACTTGTTCTCCTCCACCTGAAGAACATTGATGTTACTAAGCTGAAAGATAAACCCACCGTGGAAGCAAAGCAAATATAACCACCACTTATTTAAAAGCAGATTTGGAGTGGTGTGTTATGAAACACAGCAGGATAGAAAGGACTTTGAGTCAGGTCTATGATAAAGACAACAGAACCAGTGTTTACTTTGGATATAGACGATGATGTTATTCAGCGTGACTATAATGCGTGTACAGGCCTCATGGTTTGTTGGTCTTTCTGCACAGTAAGCACATGGACTACTATGAAAATATCATATGATAAAATAAAAAGAAATCATGGCAGAAAGACGGAGATGAGAGTTGGATTAACGGACGGGTCAATAGCTTGTTGGCAGCAGCTTCCCCTCAGGCAGTAATTCTATACTACATGTCAAGGACAAGAGTAGGACATCTGACTGAGCTGCAACCACGAGTCGACCAGTATGCATTAAACCTGGTCTCTTATCAATGCTCCTACAACCTCACATATCTAAACTGGGGTGGTCAAAATATTAAAAAACACAATATAGGCCTAACTTCACCAATAACTGCAGCTACTGCAGCGAGTCAAATAAATGAATGAATGAAGTGAAATGCAGGTTCAGTCTGATAATCAGGTAGGCTAGATGACCTGGAGAGTGGCATGACCTGAATGACTGGGTGAGAGCTGTCTTTTTTGAGATGTTGCTGTTGCGACATAGATGGTCTGGTTTTAGGGCAGCACATGATGTAGCAGGAATAGGACACAAAAACTGGGCCAGTAGTTCAGTTTGAAGTTTTTCTTATGCTCTCAAATCATCATGAAAATGGAAATGCAATTTAGATTTGGGTACAAGTATCTGACAGTCTCTATGAAAACAGAAGGAGTAAGTAAGTAATGTAAATGCATGTACTAGGGGTGGCTGAAAAAAATCTATATATCATAGTATCGCGATATTTTGCGTGGCAATAAAATATCAATATATATATGGACGTAAAGTATTGATTCTTTTATTGTACAAACTATTAACATCTTATGCCGGGATCAGACTACATAATATTTTTTTCTTTGACGATGGTCACCATGTCAGATCTAACGATCACAGCACCATAAACTCCTGCAGTGTCTTGGTCGGGTGACTGGCAAGACTACACGTATGACCACGACCAATCATGGCACGTCGTATTCCACGACCATGAGTTCAGACGTAATCAGGGAGGCGGTTGAAGCAACTGTCAATCATGTAGGTAATGATAATTTAGCATATTCCCGCAATTACGACCGGGGATATGTGGGCATAGCTAGCATATCACAGCATATGTACTCACCTGGTTGATGAAATGCTGCCACTATTTCTCGCCAACATTTGTCTTTTTTGACTCTGTCACGGTATTCCCTCGTCGAAACATCAAATAGTATATTGTAACTAATTCATATTGTGACTCAAGTATCGCGATATCGTATCATGGGGCCTCTGGTGATTCCCACCCCTAGCTCTGTCTTTATAAAAACAGTAGGAAGATGTAAGTAGTGCAAATCCAAGTACATGAACCCATGTGTATGTGTGTGCCCATACATGTACAGTATGTACAAATGCATACAATATCCCTTGAGGGTTATATCACATTATGCTGTTTGTTGTTGTAATTTCCTGAGGGTAAAAAAATGTCTTCAAGGCAGCTGGTCCGACTCCAGGCGCTGATGCTCCTGTAGCCCGCTGGCTGCAAATCACCAGGCTAATCAAATCCCCGGTATCAATATACGGATGGATTATACTGTTGACATGTATGGATTATACTACTACCACTAAAGTTGGTCAGATTAGAGACATGTTGACCCTGCTGCACAGTATGCAGAGATTAAAGCATTAGTCCTAAATGTACATAAAGTAGTAGGGAGACTCCTTGTCCTTGAGCAAGGGACTGGAACCTGAATCTCTTGCTCAACAGGGGTGCTGTCCTGTAGTTGACCCTGAGGTCTGATCCAATGGAGCATTTCCCTCTTTGCAATAACAACTCAGTAGTTGTAAACATGGTTTATAGTGTTTATGGAACTCAAAAAGCAATATCAAGTTATTTTTTCTTGTTGTTGTGTTGAAATAGTTGGTGTGGTCTTCATTTTTTACTTAGTTGTGTTGTTGTTTGATAAGATACTACACAGTGCAGCAGTCAGTGAGCTCAGACGTGATGTAGGAAGTCTTTAGGATATAGCACTCCTCATTACCACGGCATTAGGTAGCCCTGTAGCTCAAAACCAAAACAAGGAGTTTAAACTTTGTGTGACTGACTTGTTGGCTACAACATGCACACAGGGCTCCCCCAGCGAGTCCCCAGGGCTCAGCAGATACCATTCTGCGTGCTCCAGGGCCATAAATCCTCTTTGCATGGCTGGTGATCAAGCCGTGATGTAAAGGAGCTTAGTAGCAATAGACAGCCAGGCGGGAAGCTGCTTCCCCGTTGGCCACTGGGTCAGGTGATCACACAAAACACAACAGAGAGACGGCAGGGGAAGAGGTGGAAAAACAAAGAGGGAAGTGGACATGGAGAGGTGTATGAATGGTGACACCAGAGGGAGTTCGGACAGAGAAATTAGCAGAGGTGAATCGGAGGATGGATTTGATGTGATCTGAGTGAAAGCACAACCTGCTGGGCAGTCTTGCTGTTAGACACTTGGGAAGCGAGCAGTGCACATGTGAATGTTTGTTGACAGCTGCTTTCTTAACTTTGTAAAACAAAATGTGACAAATAAATACATATACAGTATGTACATTTACAGAATTTTTATTTATTATTAAAGAAAATAGCACACCAGTAACTTGGTACATTTTTTTTCTAAATGAACAGAAACTTGTTAAAACCTTAACAATCCTTTTTAATGCAGAAACAAATTGGTCAAAACTTAACGGGAATTAAAATTCCAGCATATAATGTATAATGTATATAAACATAGAACTGAATTGCATAGATCAGCCACATTGT
Organism: Sebastiscus tertius; assembly: GCA_916701665.1. Lineage (NCBI taxonomy): Eukaryota > Metazoa > Chordata > Actinopteri > Perciformes > Sebastidae > Sebastiscus > Sebastiscus tertius. The sequence goes on along the minus strand of CAKAOH010026043.1, from coordinate 7,450 downwards.
CACCAATACCCGATCCAACTATTTGAGTCAGTATCGGCCTGATATCCGATCCAGTATCGGTGCGTCCCTGTTAACTATCATTCTTTTTTTGTCGCTGCTTTTCTTATTTTTTTAATATATATATATATATATATTCATATATTCAACAAGTAATTTGTTGTATTTTAGCGTAATACTGAAAGCAGCCGAAAGACAGAACTAAGTACACTTTAATATCTGTTTATTTATCGCAAGTAGTATTGTTATTGCGATATTCAACATTATTCGCATATGTTCCTCACATCTTGCAGCCCCGGTTGCAAATAATTTTTTGTCAATCAAGAAATTGATGAATCACTTAATTGTTTCAGCTGTACTGGCGCTGTACTCAGCAGATGTTCTGATGTTAGAGGTCTTATTGTAAACACAGGCCGGCCTTCCAATCACAGGAGATGAACGCTCTTAACATGGAAGCTCTTAGTCATTTTGAATTTTCAGCTCACTCCGCTCTCTGTATCTTTTCCTTCCTCCCTCCACAGGTCATTTTCCTCCCTCCCTCCCTCCCCCTCCTCCCCATCCACCCGTCACAGCGCTGGTTGTCATGGAGAACTCTTCAGTGGCGTCTGCATCGTCTGAGGCCGGGAGCACGCGCTCGCAGGAGATAGAAGAGCTGGAGCGCTTCATTGACAGCTACGTGCTGGAGTACCAGGTGCAGGGGCTTCTGGGAGACAAGGCTGATGGAGACTTGGACTTGGACAACGGCGGCAAGGTGCCACAGGTCAGAGCCTTATTACACAAATGGATGATATTCTCTCATTAGTTGCTGTTAGCAGCAGTGGTTATTTATAGTGGTGTGTCTGGTTTGTATCTTTCAAGACATACAGGCGGGGTCCAGCCTGCATCAGCAGCTGCCCCTATTATTCTAATGTATATGTAAACGTAGACAAATGCCCCCTTTTCTCTCCACCAGTGGACGGATGACTGTAACAACAAGAAAGATGGCAGCTGGACATCTTCACGGGGGAGAGGCTCAACCAAGCCGGTAAGTGTGTGTGTTCTTATTCTGCTTATTTCACAGCTTCGGAAATGACCTTAATTAATGCACTGAATGATCATTCACAGTCTAGCTACGCAGAGTGTAGTCATGATTCTACTCAAGCGCTGTAGTGGCATAAAAAGGTTGGCTCACCTGTACGCTACCATCCATCACCGTAATGAATAGAAAGATGGACCCATCAGTGTCCATCTCAAAAGTAATCTCCAATCAAATACAGTCTATATGTTCTGTATTGTAATTGATGAGTGTTTTGGACAATAACGAGTGACTAATGGGGATTTAATGCGTTTAAATTTAAAGCTGCATCACATTCATCATTTTGTTATTTTTTTTTCTAGATTAAAAATGTTGACTGGTTGAATGGTTTAAAGCATCAGTAGGCCAGATTGGAGCAAATATGATTCAAAAAAGTTATTTTTATAAAACGGTCACTATATCATGACAGTAGTACATGAAACAGGTAACCTGGAAATAATCATGTGCCTCTGTGTCCTCCGGTGCTCCTAACGGCATCTGCAAGATTTCACAGACCGGAGGGAAACAAGCAGTAAGAGCTGATCTGAGGTCTGCTGTCTATGAGAGCCGACTGTCAATCACTTGCGAACTCCGACCAAACGGTCAAACTAGGCAGCGCTGATCAAATATGAATCAATATTACGTTACTTTAATGCCTATTTCTCGCCTCAAAGGTTTTCAGAATCATCGGGTCATGACTGAAAGAACTAGATTGTGGGTACAAGCGACCAAAATGGGCTTTCTTAGGAGTGTGGCTGGCGTCTCCCTTAGAGATAGAGTGAGAAGCTCAGTCATCCGTGAGGGACTCGGAGTAGAGCCGCTACTCCTTTGCATTGAAAGGAGCCAGCTGAGGTGGTATCTGGTAAGAATGCCCCCCCTGGGCGCATCCCTAGGGAGGTGTTCCAGGCACGACCAGCTGGGAGGAGGACACGGGGAAGACCCAGGACTAGGTGGAGAGATTATATCGCCACACTGGCCTGGGAACTTTGTCCTCGCCTCTGTCTCCTCATCCCTTCCTTTACTTATGAAGGCTCTATTTTACAAACAGTGCACAAAACAGGACTTAACCTTTCATAGTGTAATTAATGCTATTGCCAATTAACAACATAATGTCATAATGTGGGAATATCGATTACAAATGGAATTTGTACTATCAAGCTACGTTAAATCAGCAACAACCTAGATAAACTGGACCTGTTAAAATAACACAAATGACAAAAAACAAAGAAAAACTTAAAGTTCCAATGAATTAATCCTGTGTCCCTGTGTTCATTATTTGTTTATCTTTGGTTATATGTCAAATATATGTCAACAAATCAGAGTGTATTTACATCAAATCCCTGTCTTTTCTCTCGATGTAAACAGTTTCAAATGTTTGATGACTCATCCTGCACACAGGGATTAGTTAGCAAAAATTCATGCGATCAAATGAGACTTTGGGCGACTAGCTAGCCACACTGGTTACACCAGCAACTTGGTAAAAACAATCTTCAAAATGAACAGGTACTTGTTAAAACCATAACAATCATGTTTAATGCAGCAACAAATAGGTCAAAACTTAAACAGGAATTAAAATTCATATTTGTAAAAAAAAACAAAAAAAAAACATATTTTGCACCCATTTACCTCATAAACGGGTGCAAAATATGCATTAACAGAATTTCAGAATATTAGAGGTCAGTAAACAGCATTTACATGTGTTAATCCCTCTACTACAGCTCTGATTCTACTGCTACTTCCATGTTGTTGCTGTCCTCTTCTGTGCCCATCTAGACCCTCTGGTCACTGGAGCATCACTTTGGTTTTGTAGGTTTGCTCTGCTCTCGGTTCTGTACGTTCGAGTTAGTCTTTCCCTCTTAGTCAGCTGCTAAAGTGTATGATTAGAAGAGACGGTAACACCAGCTGTGAGCGATCCACCGCTCGGCTGCTTATTTGTGGTTTCTGGAGACAAAGTACGCTCTTAATGACTAACGCGGGATACTGTGAGGCTAGAGCCAGTAATTAAATAATTCTAAATGAATTATCAGTTAGTCTGCTAAATATCTCTGTGTGTGTGTGTGTGTGTGTGTGTGTGTGTGTGTGTGTGTGTGTGTGTGTGTGTGTGTGTGTGTGTGTGTGTGTGTGTGTGTGTGTGTGTGTGTG
>CAKAOH010026042.1:0-22839 GCA_916701665.1 Sebastiscus tertius | reverse complement strand
ACCCCTACACTTTCTTGCAGACTTCTTGCAGGATTGGAAGAATGATACCACTCTTATGTCAGTTAGCTAAACTTGGCATAAACAATGGAAGCAGGGGGACACAGCCGGCCTGGCTCCATCCAAAGTTAGACAAGACCATGCCATGCCAGTGGCTCTATCAGCAGTGCTGTTTGCTTAATGCCGTTCTCATTCCCAGGGTGTCAAATAGGCTTGTGTTGGCATGTGTTACCGCCGCACAAGGCATCCTTTAGTGCCTGTATGAACTGCACCGGGCTTTCCATTAACCATTCCATTAATCTGCGGCAACAATAAACACTCCAATAAAGTGCGCTGGGAGTGTGGTGACATAGTTTTGGTACGAAGGGAGGTGGATGGGTCCAACAAACACAAGGCATTCATCCAGGAGACCGCTGTTAAGTGTCCTGTGCTTTAAGTTTCACTTTCACGTTACAGTCAGCTGTTGGTTCATTGCCTATGTTCACAGCGTTCGCTTTACAAATCAGTAGTTTTAAGCCCAACCATGTAGTTTTTTCTTAAACCTAACTATAGTGGTTTTGATGCCAAAAATAAAGTAATGCCAAGGGGCGTGACGCCAAGGACGCCAATGGGCGTGACAAAGCGCGGTATGTGACGAGTTGCGATGAAAACACACTGGCTACATCCTAATGTCAGTTTTAGGGCCTCCGTTGGCGCCCTGTGTTACTAGTCTTGTTCGGTCTTTTGCATGTTTGTAAATTGGTATATGTGATCCCCTCCGTGTGATTGGCCCTGATGCAGGGACACTGACCATGAATGAATGTCTCCACAAAACTTCATGCCAATCCATCCAAAAGTTGTTAAGATTTTTCATTGTGGACTGAAGTGGTGGGCCGGGTGACCAACATTGCCTGCCTCTAAAGCTCATAACTTAATTGTTCAAAGTGTTGAACTATTTCTTTAAAATTCATCAAGTACTGGTTAAATTGTTTTCAGATGTTAGATTTTTCTTTTTACTGTAAAGAAACAATCGAATACAATAAACCAATCAATTGATGTCGCAAGTTGAGCATTCAGCTCTGCTTCTTCTGAAGTAAAACCTGTATTAAAAAAGTCCTTTATTCCTTTTCAATCAGATAATCGCAAAACTAAATAAGTCAACCTGACAGACCAACTCTATGATCCCGAGGGGAATGATTTAAACTTTAACCTTCACCTGAATATAACAGCATTTTCCTGTCGTGTCCAGGGTGTTGCAGATAGGATATCCTCTCACGCTGAGAGGATGAATGACATCCTGACCTTTACTGCTTCAGTACTCCCTGTGGAGCATGAATATATATAGTTAGAGAAGGTGTCCTTGATAAATAGTAATGACAGCAACCCAACAATGTGACTTTTAACATGCCATGAATATTATTTTTAGTATGTGACTGATGTGCTGTAAAAATATATATAAATGATCCCAAAATGATTCCTGATGTAAGAAACAAGATAAAGTATCCATCATTATACACTCTTGTCGGGGCTTACTGTGCATTTTCAGTCTAATAACATAAAAAATGAGTATTTTGGAGCATCTCCTTGATGTTTGGTGGGAGGTTAAAGCATCTCTGAGACGCTGTGCAGCAGGTGGTCTTCGCCCAAGGCATTAAAGTTGACAAGCTCAGGTCTGGACAGGTTTCTACTCCATTAGACATGTTTGTGATTTGACAGCAAAGCGCAGATGTCAGGGTGCTTCTGCGCCCTTGAACTGTATTGGGAACTTGCTATTTGCTGCTCTGACAATCTCTTTGAAATAGGCTGAAGGAATAGGCTGTACCAGCTCTTCCTTCTATAAACAATTCACAAAAGTGCTCTTGAGACGATTGCCTTGGATTGTCCTAAAAACAGTTTACAAGGATATATCGGGGGTTTGGTTTGGGTTGGACTCTAAAACCCTTTTTCCCACCAAAATTAGCGCATATATGCAGGTTTTTTAAACATATCATGAGTACTTTCACACAGAACACAAATATTAAATCCACTCCCTACACTACTGACTTTACAGATTCCTCCCATCCATTTGTTTGTCTTATTTTTGGCTAATAAATGACTTTATTCGTTAGCATACCCATGTGTCTCCCGTTTTTATTTTGTCTGAGTCTGTTTACTGGGCTGCAGTCTCAGCAGAGAGCTGTCAAGGCTGACGGGGAGGTCAGTGAGTCACAACAGTTGTCACTGTTCATATTTCTTTAAAATCCATTTGGCCTTCCACATCAGCCGACCTCTGCAAGTTGAGCGGATGTCCTTTATCTGAAAGGTGTAGTACTAATGCCTGAGTGCACCAGCAGATTCTGTCTGTCAGAATACCCTTTAATCTCACTGTGTTTCTATTTCTGACACTAGTGGACTCTGGATATACCCTGCTACTGGACGTATTATTCCTCAATGTAGACAGTAAGGAGAAAAAATAAAATGCAATTTATTAGATTTGGAAAGGACGGCTGAATGATAGACTGTAACTCTATTGTTAGCATCTGCACAGCATGTTTCCAAAATCCCCTCAAAGAGTGAAGCCTTCTCTGCTACTGTACCTAACCCTATATGCAGCAGTTTGGTGTCAGTTTGACAACGAAATTGTCTGTAGGCGTAAATATGCTGAAAAAGGCACCAGCTCCCCTTTAGTCTGCACCGGATAAACAAGAGCAGAAAATAGACAAAATGATAAATGACTCCTGGATACTGTTCACCAAGAAATAATTACAGCATATATTCAAGCAAACAATGTGTTGATTATAGCTTATAGAGATGCCAGTAGGCGTATATAGGCCTATATTTAAACTTTGGACAGAGCCGTTTCCCCACACTTCTAGCCTTTATGACCGGCTCCAGATCTGCACTTAATACACTGACATTTGAATGTTTTCTTCAGGTCTAACTTTTGGCGAAAGATTTAATAATTATACTGTATATTTTTTTGTATTTTCCTAAATGTCAAACCTATTCTTCAAGTACAGTTCAAAAACTGGAGAAAAAAATACTTTATTTACAGCACATAACTCCTCCAAAAAACACTGAATTGTCATTTTTACAATTCTGTTTGCGCACTAATTGAATAAATTACATCCACCAGATACAGCTGGAGAAGCACAGGTTTAACTGATAACATAAAATAGAAATGACGGCGCCGTAGAGCGGTGCAGGAATGAGTCCTAAAACCCGGAAATGAGTTAGCATTTTAGCACTTCCGGTTCCCTCGTCTGGAAGTCAATAGGTTTTTGAATGGGTTTGAAATAAAGTCTGTGGTTAACACAAGCTTAAGAGATTTCAACGTTTTGTTCTACGACATAAAATACGTCAGTAAATATCCCACTCATGAACTTTGAAGTTTTTACGTGTCTAACCAGTCGCTAAATGAGGCTACTAAATGTCATCACGCCGACTCGTCCGCCTTCAAAGCCGCGTTGTGTGTACTCGCGCTCATGTGACCGCGGTGTAGTTCATCTATAACGTTAGCTTTTATCTTCTGGTGATTAAATTTACGCTTCACAAATCATAAATGTGGTGTTCATTTGTGAAAATTATCTCACAGAACAAAACATGTAGGTATCATAAACGTCTGTTTGCCACAGAGCTTATTTTCTACAATAATACAAAAATCCCATTGGCTGACTGATGACACATCAAGGCCTATGATGATGATGGTGTGCAGCTGCCCTTCATAGCCTGGGATGATTGAAAGAGCTACTGTATCATATTCTTTTAACTCACTTCCTTCAGAGTATAGTTAATTGTATAAGTACCTAGGCACATAGCAATTTTCAGTCCCTGTATGTTTGTTTGTGTCGAAGAATAGAACTAAGACATTGTCAGCGCCAGTAAGTGCAGCTGTTCCGGAGGGATTCAAGAGCGTTCATGCACAAGAGAAACCAATCACGGAGGCCAAATGAGGAAGCAGCTTTAGATCCATCTTCCTATGCAGACGATTCAAGCACGACCAAACTCCTGTAACTTTGATTGGTGTGCAAAAAGGTTTGGCCTGTTGGGAAATTTGAAATACATGGACGGTCTCTTGGGTAACAGTAGCAAGCAAAATGCTAGCGTTATAAAATAGCACAGCAAAGTTTTAAATTATTGTTATCATTGCATTTTAAGTCAATTTAAGTAACTTTCTATGCAGTTAGAAATGGGTGGTGAACGGTGACGGTTAAGTCGAATGATTGATTCGACTTAACCGTCACCGTTCACAATTTTAGTCATCACTTGCGTCATTGTTGTGAATGAGCAGGACAACATCGGGAAGCAGGTCAATCAGCAACACACTGATTCAGAAAACTCACTGAAGAGCAACTCAATTATTGATCAGTGCCTGAAGAGCTGAGCCATTTATTCAAAAGATGCAGAAGCAAAACCATTGATAATTCATCCAAGACTGCAATTAATTCAAACTCTGACCTGCAAACTTGAAATGCTAGAAAACTACTGTTATACAATGATTACTGGCAGGAATGCAAAGCATGTTGACAAAAATATATATGCTGCAGGGACGTTATACTGTGCATACATACATACATACATACATACATACATAGGCAGGGCTACAGGCAGGGCTGTACATTATAGACAGCAAAGAAGATGCTGTATATTTGTTTGGAAGGAAACCTTTCAGTTTCTCCACTGAGACCAGTGATCAAGATGTATTTTAAAAGCTGGCATCAAAATGAAGTCACACTATTTCAGGCCCACTGCAACAGGTGGTAAATAAATAATAGTTGCCAATTCTTTCAGCCACATCAGCTCAAACACTCAAGAGAGAGACGTGATAAGTCGGGGAAAAACAGAGAGAAGGAAGTCTCAAAGGAAATCTCACACATGAATTGACTCAAGATGAGAGTTCTCTGTAACTCTGTAAACAGGAACATGTGCTTTGTCACAGCAAAACACAGGAAGGAAAGCAAGGAGCAGCAAGGAAGAGTTTCCACAGACAGCGCCACGTCAAATTTCAGCTATTTTTGTTTGGTTTCCCAGATTGGGTAATTTGTGGGCTTGTGAACAGGATTTTTGTGATTGAGGTTTTGGCTTTGGTGGTGCGTCTTTTTTTAGGATTGGTGTGTTCTCTCACATGAACGCTACACTGATCCGCTCCCCCTCAGCTCTACAGAGTACTTTAGTGTCTTTAAGCTACTTTTTGGGGATGTTTACGGCCCACATTTTTTCCCGTCTTCCTTCACTCTCATCGACCTCCTTTTCAGCCGCATAAGGTGGCGACAAAGCTCTGTAAACCCGCTCTGGGCTACTTGACCAGCACCAAACAGCAGACAAAGTTAAAGACTGAACATAGTGGCACTTAGCTGCTAAAGGGCTAAACGTTTTTTTCCCTCAGGAGTTGGTGGAGGCCAAAAACAGAGCTAAAAGTAGTGAATGTTGAACTTCTACTGCATTCACGCAATATCGGCAGAATGGGAAGAACCGGAAAACCTTTTTATTTCAACTTTCACACTAACGCTGGGTATCGGAGGTTTAATAATAACGGTGCGCTACACAAAACGTGCAGTCATTTTCATCATCATTTATTCTAATGTAACAGGTATTTTTCTTTCTACTCTTGTCCCAAATTCGTCCGGAAATTAATTTTCATCCTCCGCGATTATATTTTTTAGGCCCTGGGATGACGGGACGTCCTTAGCATTTTCCCTGCCTGCCAAAGTGGCGGGTGGCCTGATGATTTTATCTGTCACTGCTAACAATTTACCCGCATTTGGCGGGTGGTGGGTGCTAATTTCAGACCCTGCCTGCAATCAACCCTTTTTGTGCCCAGATCTTGAAAAATATTACCATTTGTCAGAGCATGTGAGTGAAGTTGGGCGCTAATGTGAGTGGAAGGATTTTGGATGGAGTGCAGAGCTGATATTTTAAAAAGTTGGTGTGTCACCTTATCTCTCGCTCCATCCAGCTCCACTTCGGCTCTGGTACCGCTCACATCGTGAGTTCGAAGCATGCCCGAGCAAACCCGACCCAGAATGTATCTGTGTAATGCGTACGGCAGCTGCATAGGATTATTTCAGACTTGTGTGATCCAAACATTTCCAATAACTCCAGAGCATTGTAAAGTCCAAAAGTCAACAGTTATTGCAGATAGATGTAATCAGCCATGGTTTTTGTTTACGTTTGGCGTTGTGGAACACTTGAAGGTCAGATGTTGGAAATTTCAACTGGGAAAATTCTGACCTCTCTGTAATGCAGTTATCTAACATGATGGTCCATCACTGCTCCCACAGATTTAAAATCATCCATGTAAAGAGAAACATATATTTTGTAATGCTTGAGTCCTAAAGAACGCGGATTCAGACCGTTGACTGAAGTGGTTACATAAGCACATTTATATAGAGAGGCTCAGCACGAACATGTTTGTGCACACCTCATGAACACATACACACTAAGGCTTATTGCATATCACAAGCAATGTGCAGATACATTAACATGCATGTCATCGGCTTACACAACAAACGTGCCAGGTTATAAGATGCCGAACAATGAAGCAGTGTGATGCAGGGCTGAGAAGGAAATGCTCATTTTTAAAGACTTAATTCTGCATCAGAAGCAAAAAGAGAAAAGATTGTAGGAAAGATGAATGGAGTTGGTGTAAGAGGTGTTGTTGACACAGAAATATTGGTCAATATTGTAGTCTTTCTCTGAAACAAAACTGAGACAAATGATAGAAATTGTGTGGAATAAATTCAGTGCAGCTCAGCGCGCTAGCTAATCATTTATAAGGACTACACTACACAGAAGCAGATGCCCACTCAGACCTCTCAAACATTAGAGGCAGAGCTTCAACAGAGAGCAAACTGAACACAGGTGCTCTCCATAATTAACCAGCACAGGTGTAAACACTGAGTGTAATTAACTCGACTCGACTGCTCAGCAGAGGAACCCCGACAGAAAGAACATCTAGTGACTAGATAAAAAGGGAAAGAAACAGAACAAAAGCCCTGCTGTGACACAAATGAGCTGCTTCCCCCGGTGGTCTAAACTAAACCTCAGGCTGTGAAAGTCAATCCTCTCTCTCTCTCTCACATACTGGGCTCAGCAGAAACTCGAGTGAGAAGATATTCTCCATCAAACCCCTGATTGAACTGTTGTTCTGGGAAAATGTTTTGTCAACACCTTCACTGTTAGGTTGCTTCAACGAACAGGAGGCTTTTATACTGATTACACATAACAATAGATGTGTAGCAATCAGCAATCATTCTCTGGTACTTGCTGTCATTTCCTCCCCCCCCTCCAAATCATTTTAGCTGAATGTCACAACTCCCCTGAGTTGATTGGAGAGTTATTTAGATCACCTGTTGCTCCTATAATGAAGAACTGAGAGCAGCTTGGTACTTTCACCCTCTCGGCCAATCAGGGTGTGACGACGCCCTCTCTTTAGAGCTTAAGAGAGGTGGGGAAATGAATACTCAGGGCACTCTGATCCTTCCTCGACTTAATGCAGACTTCATTTGAACAGATTCAGCCAGAAGCTCTGGTCTTTAGGCTTCTTTTGAGGCTTCTTTTTCGGTTTTAACTTTTCTGATTGAGGGTGATTTTGAAACCTAGCTGGAGTGAATATTAAAGTACACATTTCCACTATGCATCAGGGCAGATCAGCAATGTGATAACAGCCAACGTGACATATACACTCCATGATGCAATATGTGAAACATACAATGCAACACATTGTGATAATATCACCCAGCCCGTTCTCATTCCCAGAGCGTAAATTACCGGAGCGTTTTCACGCCCCTCAGCGTGTGATACAAACGCACAAGGCACCCTTAACCAACAATGCAGGGCTTTCATCCAGGAGACTGCTGTTTGTAACATGAACGTGAAAGTTAATAAGTCACTTTTAAAGCCCAATTTTAGGCCAAACCATGTTTTTTTTCCCCCTAAACCTAACCAGGCCAGTCTACAGACGCTTTGTCACGGCCATTAGCGTTCGATATGCGGTGCACTGGGCTTTCCATTAACTACAATGTAAACCCATCCGCGGCAATAATAAACACTCAGAGAAAGTGCTGTGATGACGTAGTTTAGAGAGCGAAAGAGACAAACCGGGCGGGTGGAAGTGGATGGGTCCAACAAACACAAGGGCTTTCATCCAGTAGACCGCTGTTTGTGTCCCGTGCCCCACATTACAATGAGCTGTCCTGTGTTCACAACATTTAGTTTAATTTTCACCGTACAAACGTAGTGGTTTTAAGCCTAACCATGTTGTTTTTTCCCAAACCAAACAAAGTGGTTCGTTGCCCAAACCTAAGCAAGTTTTTTTGTTTAATTCACAACATTAAGCGTGTTTACTGCGACCGAAAAGTCGGTATGTAACGAGTTAGGATGAGAACTTCAACAAGGGCAGGTGTTTGGTTTCAGAAGTGGGAGGACACAATAGATGGGTTTCCATCCACCTGTTTTTAATGTGTGTTTTCAATTTACTCTTAAAAAAAAATAAAAAATGAGCAGAAATGCAGAAAATTAAAAAAAAAAAAGAAGTTTTTACGAAGAAGTTTTTCACGAGTTTTTCCGGTTGGCCACTAAGAAAATTTGCTTCACAGCCCGGCACTCTGCCTGGGGGGGCGCGGTCTTATCCTGGTAACGTTAACACACAGCAGTGTTTAGCTGACATTACTTGTTTCACCATGTCAAACTAGGCTGCTGAGAACAGCACAGGTTCTTCCCAAATTCCTACACATCGTTGTCAAAAGTCACTTTGCAGAGAAAATAGAAGTAGAAAATTCACTTCTTCAGACAGCTTGCATTCAAACACCAAGACTTGTAACATCAGATTTAATCCAGGGAGTTAATTTCCCCAGATCATTAAACAGCATTTCTCTTTTTGTTTTAGGGCCGAATTTCAGTTTTGTCCTTCTTTAACTCTAAGAAATTATTGCTCTACCATTTATTGATGGTAATGGCTAATGATGTTAGGGATCTTCAAATGACCTTGAGCCTTTGGCCCCTTGTACAGTTGCCATTAAACTCACATTATATTCACTGTGACGGCCCTCTACCCGGTTTGGTTGTGCCTTGTCTGCTCTTTTCTTGCAGATACATGTAATTGGTAGGCGGGGTCATCCACTTAGGCTTATTGGGAGCACTTAGTTATTTTTCAGCCCTGAATGGTGCTGCAGCTCCAATCAGAGGGTAGAGCAAATAGAGTCTACAAAGCACTCACTGCTGTGTGAGTGCAAGGTAATAATTAAAGGTGACCTACTGGAATGAATCAACATTTTTAACAACAAGGTGACATATATGCATTATGATTTGATATGTTGTAACCACGGATGTATAAAGAGAACTGGATACAGCGTCGGAGGCAGAGCCCCGTTCATTCCTATGAGAGTTGCGCATGAAGCCAAATTGGCTCGACTGCTGAGTGATAAAGTACCTGGATCATCCAGCAATCTTCTGCATCCTCTGGGCCCATAGAGCAGGTTCAGCATTTCTTTTATCTCCGCCTCCCAGCCCTCAGTCCAGCCTTCAGTCCAGCCCTCAGTCTTCCTCCGAAGGGAAATAACTCTGGATTCGGCTATTGGTGCATTTTGCAACTTTTAGGATCTAATGATTTAAATAAGGGCTATTCAAGTGTTCGTACTAGGAAGTTGATTTACCTAAAAAAAAAAAAAAAATATCCGCTGAGTTACAGACGTTTCTTTCCCAATGTAAGTTTATGGGAAAAAGTATTATTGGGCCCAACAGCGTCACGTGACGGACACGGAAGTTGTAGTACCGCCGTTTGGCCACTACAGAAATTTGCTTCAAAGCCCAGTGCTCTTCCCTGGTGGCTTGGTTGTAACACAACGAAAAACAATTTAATAGGATCAATTAGCCACACTGCACCTGGTGACATGTTTCTTCATTATAATGAACCTGGACACTGTAGTTTTAGTTTGAGTCAATCCCACATACATCATCCTGGTGCTGCAAATACTCAGAAAAAGCAGCAAATGTGTATTCATCCGCAGCTGCAAATAGACCCCAACAAATACACAATTTACTCCTACTTAGTAACGTTTGCTAAAAATTACAGTGCCCACATGTTTTAGGAAAATATAACATTATAATTATGACCCGTTTTTCAGAAGGAACGAATAATGTTTGTTTTTTTGTGTGTTTTCATTGGATTTGTTCGGAGCAAGAAATATATAGAATAACACAAGTTTCATCCTTTAATTCTGTTTCTTTCATGTCACATGCACTGCAGGTAAGACGAGGTTGTCCTGAAATACATGTTGATCCTATATGCAGGAAACCACAGCTCACTACTGTGGAGAGATCATATAGGCGACATCCTCTGAGCCACTGCTGCCATTGCTCTTGATGCATTAAATTCTAAACTTCAAAGCGTTTTCTATATTTCTGTAGGAGGGAAACATCTGTTGGTGTATCTTTCCCCCTTTGGAAGCTATGACTGCTTTCATGTGAGTTTTTTTTCTGATATGGAAAAATGTCTCGGTCGGAAATTCACAGGCATCAACAGGAAGGAAACAACTGACTCCTGCCTTAAAAACCTGCTGCTGTGACAGACAGCTGTGCCCCTCCGGAGCCAAACAATCATTAGATTAAACCTGAAGACGTTGCACTCTGTTCCAGTAACTTTCCTCTCTGATAACATCTTTATAAGCACAATATGTCCCCTTGTGTATTGCTCACTCATTCAGTATGTGTGGGATTTGGGCACAACAGCATAGAAAAGTGCACCGTTTCACACTTGGGATTTGATTGTAATACAGTATGCAACAAAAACAGCAAACTCAAGCATATAAGAGCGCTTTTATTTACTAAAGTCAGGTAGAAATTTTTCATCAGGATGTTCTATGATCTTTTTAAGATACAATCAAGGTGCGTGACAATAATCTGCACACAAAAAGGGGGCAGATTATCAAAAAAACAAAGAGAAATCCTCAAGAAAGTGACAGTTTACAATACAAAAAAAAAACAACTTTAACAATATTAAACACTTACCAGCTTTGCTAACAAAGATCCAAGAGGACAATAAACATTGGAGTACAATCCAGATATGACGTCGGTTATCTGTTTCATTGTGAGGCTTGGTAAGCGCTGTACAGATTGTACAATGTGACTCAAGCCTTTTTCTCTCAGCTAGCGAGCACATGGACGGGTGTTTTATTCTAATTCGTGAAGAGCGTTATGCGGATGATGTAATTAACACTTCTTCATCAGGCACTGAATTAGGAAACAGAACGTCCTAACATCTTGTCCCAACACCTCCTTATATATGTTTGGCCCATCGCCACCTAGATGGTTGTGTCTCCATGGCAACAGAGAAGATTTAATAAACATTTGGGAAAAAAGGTGATCCCCTGAAATTCCACTCTAATTCAATAATCAAATTAGTATGAAATGGGTTATGTTTTTTTCAATATGAATCTCCTACTACAGTACCATCACGTTTTGGCTGCAACTGATGTTATTCTGATTTGGTTCTATATTTGGCTGATGCGGCCTGTTAATCCTTTAACATCAGAAGTCACGGTCCCAACCAGAGAACTCCTCGTCTGCTTTCGTCTGATCAAGAGGGAAACGATCAAAGTTGATGTAGCAGGGACCCTGAAGGAGGAAAAAGTAATAGTTAATTTAAAAGTGGGGATACATTCAATACACAGTCCTAATAGCTTACAGCTTGTCCCTCCCAGCCTGTCTTTGTTAATAGAAGGTTGTAAGTCGAAGGCCCTGAAAATCTGTTTAGCTCCTATTTAGCTTGGGCTGCACCCGATTCCACTATTATCAGGCCATTAAGTAGGCGTTATCAGTCACTATAAGCACCATAGATGTGGGTCAGTAGGGGCCTACTACATTGTAAAAGTGAAACTTAAAAGCAACACGTTCTAACATGTTGTTAAACTGCATGAAACGTCACGTTTTGAACACAAACAAAAAGGCTTCTTTAGATTTAGGCAACAAAACTACAGCTTCTTTAGGTTTAGGCAAAAAAACACTTAAGTTTAGGGAAAAACATTGTGTTTTTGGTTAAAATAACTACGAACACAAAGACAACTACACATTGTTGTTTTCACACAGAATGCAAACTCCAGTCTCCTGGGTGAAAACTCTGTTTTGTATCCCATCTATCATCCCTGACTCACCCCTAATGGATTTTCACACTTTGTATAGTACAGCACCATCTTCAGTTTCTGCTGCTGTCATAATTACTACGGTCCCTGGAGGTCGCTGTCGTGCTATTTTATTCCTTCTTTTGGTGATCTACGATGTGAATATATGATAAACGGGAATAAATATGTTTCCCTTGAAACGTAATTGACAATGCAGTTTTGTGTTGTATGGGAACGTACATTTTAGGAGACCAGGCTGCACTTCAGCTGAGATTTGACATTGTGTTAAATTCCTAATAAATAAATAAATAAATAAATAAATACTATCTAAGGACATTTTCTTCAAAAAATGTAACTTGCACATTTACTGAGGCATATTCAATGTCATAGAGAAATACTGAAGATTTGAAACCACTTTTTAAACTGACTTTTTAAAATGTCAGTACATCTTAAAATTGACACAAAGTCCTCAGTGGAGGTGAATCGGCTGCTTTCCTTAAACCAAACAAAAGCCACTTTTCACATAATAGTAAAAAAAAACAAAAAAAAACAAAACACTGAGGTACAGGTTTGACTTGCCTTGCGTATGAGCCGGACTGTGGGGGCGTCAAGCTGACCCACGCGCAGCTTGTGCCAGTTCATACTGCTGAACCACCTGAAGGGAAGAGATGAGGGGGATGTCAGGTCAAACACACTGAGAGGGAGAAATGAAAAGCTCAGCCAGCGGGAAGATAAAAACCAAACACAAATATTCACATTACCAGCTGGTGAATACTTCCTGTGCCTTTTCACCCAAGGATTATGAAGCATCACACATTTTACTATGTAACAACCGCACACATGACCTGTTGCCATGGTTACCTGTGATGCCGGACATCTTTGATTCCATTCTTGGTGTTTCCTAACCTCTGACCCGGCCGAGGTCTGCAAACAAAAACACAAATTCAGACATTTACATCCAATTTTTAAGATATGTGCATTCAAAAATGATAAAAATACAAGAGCATATTATGATATAGTGTATTACTCTGCAGATATGTTCAATAATTCAAGCTCTTCACTGGGAGTAACTGTATGATATACTCAAACCTCTATGTAATCTTCAAATACATGTATGATCCAAGTTACTCAGGTAACACCTTGAGTTCATTTTGAATATCACACTAGAGGATTATCAGTATGTGAACATGTAATAAACATGCAGTCAGTATATTTGTCTCACCTGCACATTTTGCTGATAATGGACTTGGATGCCTCGCTCATGTAAGGTGGATACTTGAGCACCCCGTCCAAAATCTTGGCGTAAATCTTCTGCGGCTCTGAACTTGAAAAGGGAGGGCTGACGAGTTGAAGAGAGAAGACATTGTTTTAATTGTTCAACCAACCACTTAGTGAGTTGCTGTTGGGTAACCTCAACCTGGATTGTGCAGATGTCAGTCATATTTCCCTGCTGCCATCTACTGGTTAACATTTGTGTTACTCTATTGTGACATAAAATCATGCAAGACAGCAGAAATGCTTCCAAATAAGGGCTGCAGGTGTGTTATTAGTATTACCTTCCCACCAACAGCTCAAAGATCAGAATGCCGAGGGACCAAAAGTCAACTGCAAAGTCATGTCCCTGGTTCTTGATGATCTCTGGGGCCATGTACTCAGGAGTACCCACAAATGAGTAGGTTTTCTCACCACGCACCAACTCCTTGGCAAAACCAAAGTCCACCTGCAGAGAGACACACACACACACACACACATTATCGTTTGAGCTTGATGGGCAAAAACATAATTTTTCATGCATTGGTCAATTTTGTGATTTTATGATATTTTGCTTCCATAACATGTCTTCTTTCAGACTAGTGGAAAGAAAACATTCAAAATACACATTTAGGTGTTTATTTTACTACAATTTGTTAACTAAAATGTGTCTATTTGCGTCTCTCCTAAATTCACCAAAAGTTAGATAATACTTGATATTCATATTTAAAACATAACATTTTAGAAAACTTGCAATATAAAAAAGATGGTCTTAATGTAGTGTGGTACTAGTTATGTCATACTACCGTAGCTTGTTGTGAAGGAGGTAAGATAACGCTCTAAACTTACTCTAAATTTTGGTGAGAAAAAATTGCTGTGGCATTTTCAAAGGGGTCCCTTGACCTCTGACCTCAAGATATGTGAATGAAAATGGGTTCTATGGGTACCCACGAGTCTCCCCTTGACAGACATGCCCACTTTATGATAATCACATGCAGTTTTGGGGCAAGTTATAGTCAAGTCAGCACACTGACACACTGAGTTTGCCATGTTATGATTTGAACATATTTTTTATCCTAAATGCAGTACCTGTGAGGGTTCCTGGACTATATTTGTCATTGTTTTGTGGTGTTAATTGATTTACAATATGTATGCAAATTAATTAATCATAATATAATACGCTAATGCCTCATTTGCATATTTAAACATAACATTTCTAAAAAAGTATAATTGCCTTAAACACCTGCGGAAGATTCATGGTGATATCTATTAGATAAAATTCTCCCCTTAAAGAGTATAGAAATGGACACACATGCACAGAGAAGTACTCACCAGTTTGACGTAGCCCTTTATGTCCAGCATCAGGTTCTCAGGCTTCAGGTCTCTGTACATGATGTTCTTCTTATGGAGGTAGGCGTAGGCCTCCACCACACAGGCGGTGCAGAACACAGCGATGGGCTCGTCAAAACGCCCTCTGAAATCACAGACCTGGACGGTTCAAACACACCCCCTCTACAACAAATCCCTCCTCTGCTCGCTTTAATTTGCTTTCAAACTAATTTATCACCTCCCAAAACTTTCTATCAGTGCGACGGTGCAACTTCAGTAGCAATAAATTACGTTTTCTACCAATAAAACCATCACAGATTTATGCAGGAATGCTCAAATAAGACTTCCTTTCTTTCATCATATCTCATTGTTTTACACTGAGGAATAATTCCACATTGTTTAACAATATTCTGTATGAAGAAATGAGTGTTTTCTCACACTTCTTTGAGTTTGGTCCAGATCTCTCCTCCAGCGCAGAACTCCATCACCATGTAGATGTATCGCGTGTCTTTAAAAGCTGCATGAAGCCTGCAGAGAGAGAGAGAACAGAAGAGCAGAATTAAAGGCCAACTAACACCTCCAAGTTCTCTTGTGTAATAAACTGAATTAACATGTGCGTCTGTGATCGTAGATACCTGACGATGAAGTCACACTGGATGGCTTTAAGGATCTTCTTCTCAAATAACATGTGCTCCTCCTGTCTCTTGGCAACAATGTGCTTCTTGCTGACTCGTTTCATGGCGTAATATTTCCCATGATTCACTGTGGTCATCTTAGAATGACAACAAAACAATGATCATCAATAAACTATTAGTGCTACATGGATTTATATGAAAATTTCCAATATTGCCTCAAAAATATGGGCTTTTGTGATAGATTGGTGTTTGGAGGCAGAAATAATCTTTACTGAATATGTATTAATAGCTTTAAAGGTTGACAGGTTACCTGATAGTTCCCTATGCATATAGTAGGCTAGTATTGGGAGTTCGGACTTCCTACATACTCTGGCTTTGTTAGGGACTGTATGAAAATTATTGGGGGAGGGTTATCTGTTTTTTTTTATTATTTTTGTTGAATGGAAGGTAGTCTCATTTTGGGGGGGGGGGAAAGCAGGAGTGGATCTTTTTCTCATCCCTGATTGATTTTTTTAACATTTCATTCTTCCCTTGCAAAACTTTTTGTAAAAAAATAATTTCCTCTTTTCCTCATGACTGGGATTTTGCAATATTATGAGGAGGGTATTTTACTGTACTTGTTAAAGAGGAGGGTCCAAGGAAAATATAAATAACACAAGTAAGGCCCTTGCTTTCCAATAAAATGAAACTAAAGATTCAGCCCCCCTCCCCATCCCAGTCATTTTCATACAGTCCCTTAGTGTTCTAGCTCCAGTCTAATGTATTTTAACCATAAAAAAATGTGGTAAAAAAGATTTTTTACTGACTCAAAGAAATGACAACAATCCCAGTATGGTTTTGTATAAGATAACTAATGCATTTTACATCCCAGCAAATATTGAAACAGTCTTTATACAAAGACAAACACACATAAATCCCCTCACCAGCTCAACACGGCCAAACCCTCCGACTCCAAGCGTGACAGGAACTCCTTGATAGCGACCCTCCTGGTACGGCACAGCGACCAGGTCCTTAAACCTCAGAGTGGAGCCGGGACTGACCGAGACAGACAGATGCTATTTCATTTCAAAGGAACTCATTTGTGTGATTCATATTGTTGTGTTACAACTTTCAGCCTTCATCCACTAAGTCTTCATCATCTTCAACAACCACTCACCTCGACTTCTCTGGAGCTTTTGCCTCCTGTGCCTCCTGCAGCACTTTGAAGCTGGGAGTTAAAAAACAAAAATGAATCAGGACTGTCTATTAGTCATTTTACACGTCACACTATTCTCACTAAAATGGGGGGAAAGATTCATGTTCTGCTGTACGTACTCGTCAAACAGCTCCAGGTGTTCTACGGGAATTGTCTCTTCAAATACCCTAAACGAAAGGCATTGTTAGACAGACTGCATCAATCAGAAAAAGTGCACAACAAAAAGCAAACAGTGCAAGCAAGGTGACAGCGACAGAGAATACACTGGAGGAAAACAGCCTGACCGAACAGGAACACCAATTTAATGCCGAGTTAGACTCACTCCTTGTCGATGGAGAAGCAGGTCACAGGGCCGTCGGCGGTGCAGGTGGCAGTTCTCAAGACTTCCCTGCAGGAGGAAAAACATTGCACATGTCAACTCAGGAAAAGCTCTGTCATTACTGTACATACACATTTACACCTCAGTGTGAATTTTGTGTGTGACAGAAATTTGAGAATCCTTTGCATTCGCACCCATGGGTGGATTATGAGACAATGGGCCTCTGGGCACAAACATGCAAAACGCCACATCATCTTTCCTACATTGCAGCAGGACACACAGACTTTATGTTGATTTTGCTCCTTTTTTGTCATTGTTTTTTGTCTATTTGTGGTCATTGTGTGCCCTTTTTTTGGTCGTTCTATGTCTCTTTTTAGTCATTTTGTCTTTGTATTTGTTTTGCGCCTTTTGGTTAATTTGTGTCTCTTTGTGGTTGTTTTGCCCTTTTTTGTAGTTATTTTATGTGTCTTTGTGGTCATTTTGTGTTTCTTTGCAGTTGCTTTGCATCTCTGTAGTCATTTTATGACTCTTTTTGGTTGTTTTGCCCCTTTTTGTAGTTATTTTGTGTCTCTTTGCAGTTGCTTTGTGATTCTTTGTAGTCATTTTATGTCTCTTTGTGGTTGTTTTGCCTCTTTTTGTAGTCATTTTGTGTCTCTGCAGTTGATTTGTGTTTCTTTGTAGTCATTTTATGACTCTTTGTGGTTGTTTTGCCCCTTTATGTAGTCATTTTGTGTCTCTTTGCAGTTTCATTGTGTCTCTTTGTAGTCATTTGATGTCTCTTTGTGGTCATTTTGGGTCTCTTCAAGTGGCTTTCTACAGGTGAAGGCCGGGGGGCCCCTGACACTTTGTGCTCGGTAGGCCTGTTTAGTAATCCATCCTTATCCACGACTGAAGTGAAATCGATGACATCTTATCTTACATATGTAAGGTTTTGTTCTGCTGCAACAGGACTATCATCATCTAGATCAATAAATTATGGCAGCTAATTTGTTGATGCACAGGCTTTTCCCAGCACATTCATATTTGTGAATACAGAAAAGTAACAAAAGAAGTGAAGAAGTGTTACATATGTATGAATTCATTGATCTTGCTATGCTGCTTCCAATAAAGCTGCTGTCTTACACTCAGAGAACACTAGGTGGATGATATTTGATATTAGATTTACATACAATATGTTTGTTTTTTAGGCAATTTTACGGACCCCCACAATAAGGAAATGTTTAGAGTTTTTCTCCTCTTGGTGAAGCAATTTTACATTTAGAAGGTAATGGTCCGGTTGTGTAACGTCAGAGATGACAGCAGCCTAAAGAAGGTGCACAGAGCCGTGGATATTGCAAAAGCCTCCAATAAAACGCTCTGAGGCATGTGTTGTGTTGCCATGGTTACCGTATGAGGGCCTGTTCCCCGAAATGCTCCCCTTTTCCCATCCTACGAATCTGCTTCTGCTGCCCATTCACGTTCTTAGACACCAGGACCTGAGGCGGGGAAACGCACATGAGAGGGATAATGAGTACATTATGTGAACAGAATACAAACATTTAAATAAGAGTTTACGTACCTCTCCTTTGAGGATGATGTAGAATGTGTCTGCTTCTGCTCCTTCTCGAACTATAACATCTTTGTCCTGGTACTTCACCTGAGGAAGACGAGACAAACACAATTACAACAATAAGGCTCATTTCCATATACTAACACAACTTTATCAAATATGTTTGTCTTGAAAATAAAGTACATGCACAAATATTACACCAAGTGCCTTGAAAATGATGTAAAATACGTCAGCATTTCAGGAACTATCCCCGTATTTAACCTATTTTTGCGTTTATCTCCAAATACAGATGTTTTCAAATGTGTAATATTAGCTCACCAACACTGCATTTCTATTAGTAACAGTCACTTGTAACACTAAAAGTTCAGGAACATCTTAAGTACACACCTCCTCCATAGAATCAATGATTTTGGACAACTGGACATCATTCAGGTCCCTCAGAGTACGAGACCTGTGACAGCATGTGGAAAATATAGCAGCCGAGTTAGTTGTTATATGGTCCCTTAAAGGTGCAGTGTGTAGGATCTGGGTGCTAACCACTGCACCACCGTGCCACCCCATTTTGGCCAATAGATCCCCCTAAATGTTACACACTGGTCCTTTTAAGAAGACCAAATCAAACAAGATATTACATTTCTATTCGCTGCAGAGTTTAGAAAACTCACGTCTTCAAGAAGCCCATGAGCTGCTCTCGTTTCTTCTTGGACTTGTTGGTCATGATCGTCCTGTAGGTCTGTCGCTCTATGCACCACAGACGAACTTCTGTCTTAGCTGCAACAAGTGGAAGTGATGAAAGGTTAAGACTGTAAAGTCTTTGCCATCATCAGAAAAGAGTACAAGGAGGTGATAGAAACACAACTAACTCCATATGATATTTCTACCTATAGTATAAAGATGTACTTCTAGGAGTCATCATTACACTGACTGACCTTTGACTGTTGCTGTCCGTTTGCAGTTGTATAAGATGGCCAGCTCCCCAAACACATCACCAGTGTTTAGGCTGCGGAGGTTTCGGCCTGCCTGGGAGACGATTAGCTCACCAGCTAAGAGGCGGAAGGAAAAGAAAGTTGCTTTAAAGAGAAATTTCCAAAATATTTTCAATATATAATATTGTATTTATGTCGTTGTGTTTTTTAAAGAGGACCTATTATGCAAATTTTCAGGGTCATACTTGTATTTGTGATTTCTCCTAGAACATGTTTAGATGCTTCAATGTTCAAAAAATGCTTTATTTTTCTCATACTGGCTGTGCTGCAGCACCTCTTTTCACCCTCTGTCTGAAACGCTCTGTTTGAGCTCCCGCCCCCCCCAAAAAAAGCCCAGTCTGCTCTGATTGGTCAGCTGAAAAGGCAGGACTGCAAGCAAAGGCAGTTAAGGAACAGTGTTTCTGGGAGAGTAACTCCCTTTGGCGTGGACTTTGTAACTTTGCAGACCTTTTTAAATGCACAAAAAAACGGGAAAGGAAAGGGAAAAAGCCGAAAAGCATATTAGGTCCTCTTTAAATGTGGGTTTTTTCCAATAAAAACAGAGAGCCTTAGAACATCATTTAAAACAGAACTTTAAATAAATGCGTCCATCACATGCAGCCACAGTAAGACGAACACACTCGGGCGTGTCCCCACCTGCTACTATGTACATGCTGTCTCCTTCAGAGCCCTCTTTAATGACGTCCTCGCCCGGTTTGTAGTTGGATGCCCCTAAGAGATCCACCATCATGGCTGTTTGCTCATCGTCGAGGAGGCTCAGGAAGTCATTCTTCTGGATGGCTTTGACAATCAGATTTGTCTCGCTGGTGATGGGAGGTGAGAGAGGTCACTGAACTCTTGTGGAGCTCCCAACATGCATACCCATCATACATTATTTAGGTGTTTGACATGTGCGGGAGAGGTAATTAGATCGGATTTGCCACAACGGCAAATGAAAAAAATCCTGTTCAGTCTTACTTAAATGGGATATTCTATGTGTCTTCAGCTGTACTGATTACCAACCTGACAGTTTTCTTGACCCTCATGCGTGTAATCTCCAGGGTCTCTGGGATCGGTTCGGAGGCAATGACAGCCGCACGGCTCTTCCTGACCTCCGGTTCAATCTCATTACCGCTCTGAGAGGGAAAATCTGAGGCAGATAAACAGAGGAACGCAAAGGGAGGGTTAACTGCTGTAAATAACTGAATGATGAATCAAAGGTTGCCTCGTTCATCTGTGTGTGTGTGTGTGTGTGTGTGTGTGTGTGTGTGTCCATGTTGGCCTCTTACCAAGATCATGATACTGACCATGCAGCTCCTGCAAAAGTTTTTCTTTCTCCTGCAGTCGTTGTTCTATGAGGATAAAAGCAGAATATGTTCAATGTACAAAACATCACAAGGAACATGCTGATATATTATGCCGATCTCTAAAATGTAGTTATTAAAGAACTGTGACCAAGTAATGTGTTTCAGGTGATTATACAGTGATGAAAACATAGTTATCATAGTTATATGAATATTAATTGCTAATAGATCCCCTGAAATGTTACAAACTGTTCCTTTAATGTGATATAGTTATGATTGTACTCACCCAGGTCTTTATTTTGCCTCTGCAGCTCGTGGTTGATCATACATTGTTTTTCTAGCTGCTGCTTCAGCTCCTCTAATTGTTTCTCCATGACTACAATGAAAAAAATACACAAAGAAGTAAAGATATATGGGAGGAATCGATAGAGTGAAGATAAATTGCAGCACTATCAGTAATAGGCAGTTTATATGACGCCTCTGAACACAGACATAAAATACAGTAGCCTACCAAACATGCTGATATGTGTGGAGCCTCAGTTATCATATCTCAACTGTATGTAACTATACTGGATGCCTTTTTCACAAGGCACTGAACTCTACTCCACTGCCTGCACACAGCAAGAGCTCCGCTGAATAATGCAGACTAATGATGGACAGTCAACAGGGTGCTTTCTGAATGCTGTCACACCCTGCCAGCTTAGTGCTAAAGATCTATTACTGCACCTGATAGTGGCACAGAACCTGTCAAAATAGTACAAAAACCTGCCTTATTAGCTCACTTATTGCAGGCTGTATGTGTGTGTCTTTATTCTCTGTGCTTTTACAATAATGTGTGGCCTTAAAGAGGACCTATTATGCTTATTTTTCAGATGCATAATTGCATTTTGGGCTTCTATGAGAACATGTTTAGATGCTTTAATGTTCAAAAACACTTTATTTTTCTCATACCGGCTGTGCTGCAGCACCTCTTTTCACCCTCTGTCTGAAACGCTCTGTTTGAGCTCCCGCCCCCCCTACGGAAAAAAGCCCAGTCTGCTCTGATTGGTCAGCTGGCCCACTCGGTTGTGATTGGTTGACTGAACCAAACTCTTCGGACTCCACTCCAAACTCCACTCTAACTAGCTTTGCGTGCCAAACTAGCCACTAGGCAGGTATTATGCAAATGTGTTACTTGATGACATCACCACGTTACAGAAGAATGTTGCATGGACTTTGGGCTTTGTATATTTGCAGAACTTTTACATGCACAGCTGTATAATTTAAGTGTCTAAGTTTGAGAGTGGGACAAACCGAGCCACAAACATGTGTGCATGCAAACAAATGAATTGGCACAGATTCATTAGCACTGCTGCATGAGGTTAACCACACACCATTCACTATCTTTTCGTCATGTAGATGATCCGTGTGCATAAGCCCCCATAACCACTATTTTCATTTAGCTGTTAATGGAAAGATGCCTCTAATGACAGGCCAAACATTACAATCAATACAAACGCAAGGTTACTCTCGCTCATCACGTGACCCCCTTGTTACCACTGCCTCACCCTGAACATTGGACAGCCCTGAGATTAGACAGAATGTTCAAGCAAATCATAAAGTCACTGAGCAACCGCCCAGCAAACTGTGACGGAAAAAATATATAAAATGGCTTCTGAAGGTTGATTCTTTGAGCTGGATAAGAAAAACATCTTTACAGCGGTCACCTAGATTGTGATATTTTCCATGACATCAATGATTCACTATCAACAAACAATGTGATAATCTCGTCCAGCGCGTAAAACAATGCAGCTGCAGCGCCAGGAGTTAATAGGCCCCATGTTGCAGGTCATTACAAGGAACACAATGGCGACAACAAATGTGTAACTACATACTAGAAAGTCAAATTTGCCTTGGGGAGTTTAATTAAGCTGCTGAGCCGTGGACAAACATCATTCGAAAGCTTTCTAGGAACTCGCAGCGATAAAGAGACAACTGGGGCAGATCGGGATGATAACCTTTAGTGCCTGCTTGTCAACATTTAATGAAGGAAAACCTCTCTTAGTTTAACTCCGTCCGCCTGGGGCGACTGGAAACAGTGATCCCAGAAGTAGCTGCACGCTGCCGGTTGTTTTATTATTATTTTATTTAGATGATGCAATGGCGACAAAATACTGAGATATGTGTCTTAAAGACTGTCAAGTTTGACACATATTTGCGACAATGATCTTTTGGGAGCATT